>JAUEKX010088656.1:2277-12644 GCA_031834005.1 Dendronotus venustus
AAATAAATGATAGCTATTGTAAGGCGGGCATATAAGCGTTATGCAGATAACAAAAATGTAAAAAGGAGTTTCAAAAGTTTTTGATTGTATGAATATTGGTATATTTATATTAAAAATTCTATTTCTCTAAAACTTTGGTTGCTACATCAACTCAAATCTTTCTCTAAAACTTAAAGCATTTTTGGAAAACAACTTCAGCAACCTGAAGATAAGCTATAAAAATTATGTTTATAAAACAAAGATTATAAATTAAAAAGATGAATGGTCGACTTATGTTTCGGGTAAAATGTGTACATGTAAGTATATAAAGAATTGAAATAAAATTAATTAGCAGAGAGTAATTCTAAGGTTAAAACTAAAGAATTTCTCTTTCTGTGTATAAATGTTAAGAATAAAATATCTTGATTAGAAAGTTACAGAAATTTCAATTTTTCTTAAAAAAGGAACTTGAAACTGGGAAGAGTATTGAAATCTATTTTTAATTGACAGGAAGATTTTCTTTCCAAAAATGATTTTCCCTTCTGAATTACTACATGACGTAACTGTGATGTACTACGATGAAAAATGCTGATTCAGCTAGATGGAATTTGTACGCAATCAATAAGGTATACACTTCGAAAAGAAAATAATGATTTATTGTTTTGTTTAATATTTTTTGTAAACCTTAGAATTTAGTAAGCTTGTTAAGATGGCAGTGGGCTTAGATGTTTGACGATTTGTGGTCAATTATTGAAAAATGATAATTACTAGCATTAACGCATAATCAGTGTGAATAATGAATAATGAATTAATTATAATAATTTAGAAAACCTACGCGTTTCGTGTCGTGTTTGCCGACAACGAAAACGAACGTGGGCCGACAACATCCGACTACTTGCTTGAATAATCGCCTTCAACATTGTTAACTTTCGGAAACAAAAAGCAACTTATCGGGGGAAGAATTGGAATTGGGGTAAACCGAAACCGTCTTTTTGATATAAAAGTGGCTGCACAATGTATTTCACCAGTTCAACCTGCAACAGGCAAATAAGAAGACACTGTGCAGACTGACTTTAACAGTTGTTTAGTAAGCGTGTTGAAGCTCTTAAAGATCTTTGATGATGATTTGGAATTTAATTTGGTTTTTCTTCCTCATTACGATGAGTGGATTAAATGAGGTAAGTTCTTGTTACTATTTAACAAAGCTGACTTGCAAACATATTCGCATATGGTGAGAAATGATGGTGGTGATAGGGTTAGGGTTAATATGCAAATATTCTTTATGCAATCCGTTCGAAACACAAAAATATTTGACACGTTAATAAACACAGATATTTCATTTCTTTTACTTCTCACTTTTAAAACTTCCCATTCTAACATTTTACCATCATGACATTTTTGAATCCGCCTCTGTGATACGTGCCTTCTTAATCTCTTGTTTTTTTTCCTGAACCCATTTCAAGGATTCTATGATTCACCTAGGAAAAAGATTTTGTCTGGTCTACACCCACCCATGATATAAGAGCGCCAAACAAATCACTGGATTTTGCAGATCAAAAATATAATAGCGGTTTTTTCTACCGCAAAAATGTGTCAAAAAAAACCACGCATATATTTACTCCTTCATTCAATTGACATTTCTTCTAGTGGATTATTAACTTTACATGTCTCGAAATTTCCCTCAACATGGAAATGAATTATTAATATATTCGTCTACCTAAAAATTGATCAACAATAAGTCAATCTGTTTCTTGCAATTCTCTAAAGAATATAATAGATTCTACTAACAACATTGCTAACTAAAAAGAGATCTGGTTTTTTTATTACAAAAGACATATCTCTAGACACATCTACAGGGCGACCGGAAAAAATGTTTCAAAACTTCAACTTTTTATAAATTGCATTAACTCGATGTGATATATGATTTAATTCGGTTTACGTGCGATGATAATTACGTTCATCCTCACCCGTGGACTTAATTATACACGGTATTGAGTAAATACAATTTATAAAGCTTTTTTGACTGCTAGCCCTGTAACAGATTTACGCAAAAAAATTTGCGATTTTATAATTAGTTGTTGAAGAAATTGAAGTCCTCATTTTTCTTCATTTTAGGTAACTTCCAATGTAAGAAACTGTACCGCAACCATCAGCATTGAACAGAAAAGTGTGATAACTTACAAACTCTGCAAAGAATTTAATCTCCTTCGAGTTGATATTAAAAACAGCACTTTCCAAAAACCTAAAAACACAATTCAAAAGACAACAGATTTTCAAATTGACGTTGTTGGGGATATCGAGGAGATCTACAAGATTGATGAAACAACAAGTGGTGGATTTATTAGAAATATTCCCTTGACATTTGACTCAACAAATATTCATAAAATGTTGGAGCTATTTGAAGATATTCAAAATTGCCTTGGAGAAGAAAAGAACCACAACAAGGAATGTAGACAAATGAAAAGGAATCTTGTTTTTATCAACAGCTACGAAATGGAAATTCCTTTGACCGAAAGTCCATCTGGAACTTATAGTATCGACGAAAAAGATCACAAACGTGTCCGAAGAAACACTGATTGGTGTCCGCCTCAATTTATTTGCCATGGACGAACTAACGTGACAAAATTGTATCCAAAAAAATTTTCCCAAACATTTACCAATGGCCAAACGATAAAAACACCAACAAAAATATCCTTAAAAATAAAAAGAGTGAAAAATGCTTCGTTGAAAACATTACTTAAACAATATTCAACAAAGAAGACAAATGGTGCCACAAAATTAGTTGTAAAATATCATGGTCAAGTTTTTGTTGATGGAATGTCCAGACAAAGACGAGATACACAACAAAACATATCCTCTCTCATGTATCTAAAAATAATTTTTACAAGACTTGAACGATCTCTTAACAAACTTATCAGAACAATGTTTTAAAGTTTTTTTTGTTTTTTTTTTATTTTTAGTAATACATTTTACATTATAAATTTAAATGGCTATTTAGGTTTTTATTGAAATTTGTTGTTCAGAAAGGATATGAATTTTTATAAAAAAAAATCTAACAATTAGATTTCTTAAAATATGATAAACTTTCATATTAACCTCTGCTATTATATTACGTTCATTAAAGATGTCAGTTTCCCAAAGTTTCTCAAATTCGAGTTTAACAGTTTTATTATTAAAGAAACTGTATGGAGCTTAGAAAATAATTTAGACTAGGTATTTTTAATTTATTTGCATTTTTGTGTGTGTTTTTATGTATTTATTGTGTAATTTTTTGTTATTAGTTTTTTATTATTGGTAATTTATAAAATCATTGATACTTTTTATACTTACCACATAATATTTGTAATAAAAAACAACATTGAAATTTTATTTTTTGTGATATTAAGGAAATGTTTATCAAATGAAATATTTGTCTTTCTTTTTTCTTCTTTTAGTCAACAAAATGTAAATGTTGCAATCATATAATTCATTTAGTTATGGCAACCAATATGATGATTCCGTAATTTCTATAAAAAAAAGCGAAAACTCTAACAATATTCTAAACAGATAAATTCTTCAGGTCAAGGTTAAAACTCCAGTAAAACGTAATTTTAAGTATTGTAAAAACAATGGAAGCATATTCAAAATTATTTCTAGGTATATATATTTATATTCTTTGTTGAAATATAGTTGCAAATAAGAAGAAATTACAATATAAAAAAAGATTAATAATAAAAAAAAAAAATCAGTGCATGTTAAAAAATAATAAAACATTTCCACAACAAAACACCAAAAGGTATAATTAATAACCGATGATTTTTAAAAAACCCAAAATTATCTTAAAAAGTGATTATATGAGGAAGTTTAACGGTGGGTTACGATATAAGTAAAATTAAGTAGCAAAACAATTAAAAGATACGCGAAAAGTACTACTGCTCTTTAGGTAAACAAAAAAAATCATTACAAAATTTCAATTCTAAATAAAAAAGCATGTACAATAAAACTATAAATTATTTATCACAAAATTCCATGGCGTGAATTTAGTATTTATTGATTTTTAGAAATAAATTTTAATTAAAGGTTCACTTAACCACCACACTAAATTATAATTATCAAAAACTATATAAAAATACAAACTATTTTTGAGAGATCGGACATACATATTGATATATAATGTAAAAGCGTTACAAATATTTTTTTCATTTACTACATAAAAACTTGAAAGCTTACATCCATCACATGAAATCATTTTTAATGATCTCCGTGAAAAGTAAACACCAACACCACAATATATACGAAAACAAAAACTGAATCAAAATCATTTTTATACAATGCATTGTTAAATAAATGATCCAACGTCTAAATAACATGCGTAGATTCTAAATAGAAATGCCAAAGTACTTTTCAGGCAGCAATGATCAAACCAATGAACTTCTCAAATAGAATGAGGTTCATGCGGAGAAGGTTTGTCATTAAATCAACACAATCTGACGATTGATTGCTTAATACATCCAAAATGTCACACAAAGTAATGAAATAGAATGAATGAACTCATTTTTGTTGTTCTTCTTAAACAAAAGTAGAAGTATCTTCGTCATCTTGACTTTCTTCATCTTCTTCACTATCAGATCTCTTCTTCTCTTCATCACTGTAATAACTTCCATCTTCATCGGAATAATCAGAACCAGTTTCACTTCCACTGTAATCAGATCCTGTCTCTGAACCTGTCCCTGATCCTGTCTCTGAACCGGAGTAGGGTTCTTTCTTCTCCAAAGAACTTTGACTGGAATATCGAGGCGGTGGAGCATCGTGTTCCTCTGCCTCACTTGCTCTGAAACAAAAATGTGTATGTGATGTCTATGTAAAAATTAATATAATTCTACACATTATCAATATTTTGTGGAATTATTGTTGAAGTGAAGAGAATAATTCATAAAAATCTTACGAGACATTTCGATCATATCTATTATTGCTTGCTGCCGCTGCTCCTCCACCATAAGATGGGGCAGAAGCCGCTGCTCCTCCACCATAAGATGGGGCAGCAGAAGGTTGAGAAGGTTTAGATTGCATTGGCATTGATGATCCATTATAACCAGAACTGCCTCCTGTGTTATAACCGTTATTATATTTATCGTTCTTCAATTCTTGTAATGCTGTAATAAAAAAAATATGAAATTGAGATCATGAAATAATTTAAGTTTAAAAAGTTGCTTGGAGAGCATGATCTGAAATTAAAAGAAGACTGTTTTATAGAAAACATTTTTATTAACTAAAAATTCCATTCCAAAATGTGGTGTTTAAGAAAATCCGGGGTTATGCTAAAAAAAAGGAAATGCTAATTTGCCATTTTCCATTATCACTAGAAATTTGAAACATTTACAGATAGCAAAGAATAACACCTTATAAGTTTGAAGTAAAGATTTCGACCAATTGCTGTGCGTTTTTTACCACAAAAGTTTAATTTAACATTTAAACAGGGCGAACATTATTATCAAAAATTTTATCTTTAACAATAACAAGAAATATCCACTTCTTTCTTCGTTTTCAATAAAGTCTTCCCTCTTAAAAATTAATTCGAATTCAGAATTGTTCGTGAACCAAAAAAGTGTTGCAGTTTCCTTGTTTTTAACTTCCGTGTGAATTTACACAAAAAAGAAGTGAAGAAAGATCGGGAAGTCGAAGTTCCATCTCATAGATAGAATTCCATTTCGAAGATCAAATTGCATCTAACATGGGATTAAATAGTAATGTTAACATTGTCCTTTTAAGCCACCGTTCTCCCACAATTCCTAACGACGCAAAATTTGAAGTATTTTTTTATTTAGAAAAAGTCGAGTCGAGTCGAGTCGAGTTAATAAATTGAACTTACGCTTGTATGCCTTCGCGCCATCTTTGAGTAGAATAATGACTGTTATCATGGTAATCAAGATAAACAATGTGCACAATGTTACAGCAACAAACCAGTTACTACGCCACCATGGAAAATCTGAAGCATGAGCTTGTGGTTCTGAAAAGAAAAAGAAATAAAAGTTTTTAGAAACAATGTAAGGCTCTGACTTTATGAAAGATTTCTTAAAATCTAAAAAAAAAAGAGATAAGAACTTTGTCTTCACTTACTCAATTTACGAAGTGGTTGTTGTTCAGTGACGTCACTAGTTTCACTCTGTCCCAGATCGTTCACACCGATCGTCCAGAAGTCATACACCAAAAATTCCAACTCAGTGACAAGAATCCAGGCACGTTTCGGAAAGTTTTGGGAAAGAATCTTGGGCGCTTCAAAATAAGCTCCTAAAAATAATTTTTATTTTAATATCAAAACCAATTTACGAATTATATTATCCAACGAAAATAAAATAGTTTATAAAAAAGCTTGATATTTTACCTCTGGGCCGGTAGTAAACATAAAACTTGTTTGGCAAACCACCATATGTTGGTCGTTGAAAGGTGATATTAATCGCTGAATCATCAAACGGTTTTGCCAAGGGAGCACCGGGTTTACCAGGAACTGTAATGTGACATAATAGAATAGTTACAGGGACTCAAAATCACTCTCTAAAATGCCTACATCAAAAGTTATTGCCATTAAAGTTCCAGATTTTCAGTCATCAAATGCGAAATCCAGAGTAGTAGGCATTTATATTACCTTATATGGTAAAGTGTGGATATTAACCTCGGTTTGTAACTCCCCTCAGGTTATATTTACTGGTAGCAAAGCGTCTAGCGTACGGATGGTTAAAAAAATATTTTTGAGATGTTGTTCTACTGTTTTGCATGGGTTAATTTATTCCATTACTATGCAAACAGGTTAAGTATAATTTAATGTTTAATCAAATTATTAAATATAATAAAACACTTACTATCAGGAGCACTGACAGTAAACTTTTGAATTTCCCATTCTTCACCTCCCCCTACTCTGTTTCTGGCAGATATCTTCAAATCATAATAAGTAAATGGGCGAAATTTATTCTCCATATAAGCTTCACGTGAACGTCTATCTTTATTGATTTTTTCAGCACCTTCTGTTGCACTATCACCTGCGTTATCTGATGGTTGGATCACAATTTCATATTGTTCGATGTAACCATTAGGATGAATTGGTGGTTGCCAACTGATATGTGCATCACTTCCATATACAACGACTTCAATATTACTCGGTATTTCTGCTCTTCGAGCAGCGGTTTTAAATGAGATGATCAAGCTCTCTTCTTCTGATACACCACCACTGTTCATAGATGCAACTTGCGCTGAATATTCTACTTGTGCTGTTAAATTGTTTAAAGAGATACCATTTGGTGAATTAGTATATGCATAGTGATAAACTAATGGATCGCTTATTGCCCTTCTTGAACGCCCACGTAATGCTTCTGCATCCGTGGTATTCCAATATTTAACCTAAAAAAAATGAAAATGAAGTGACGTTAAACAATGGAATATAACAAGAGAATAAATTGATTGCAGAAGAAAATTTATGATTACGCAATTAAAATTTATTTTATGGTTTTAGATAAAGATAGATATAGAACGAAAAATAGAAAATTAATAAGGGTTGTTATCAAGGCGTTTAATTTTATTGTAAGAAGTATAATACATTTTGTTTTGAATTTTAATTTTTAAATAAAATAAAAATACAAATTTTGGCTTCTACAGAAGAAAATTCTCAGTTATATTTTGATTTCTAAAGGTTTCGGTTTCGGTTTCTACAAATATATATTATCTAAGTACAAGAAAGGACTCAGCTTTTAATTGTTTAATTAAGGGTACTAATTATAGTATCTAGTATAATTTTATATCCTTGGAAAGTATCTTTTTAAACAGCTGGAGGCCTGTTATTTAATTAAGCGTTAAGTGACACAATGAGTTGAAGTTTTTTTCATTTTAAAAATTGTAAGTAGGTAGGTAAAGTAGCGAAAGAAATAGTGTCGCTTGGGATTATAACCCAGCTAATTTCACAATAAGAAGTTACAATATAAGTATACCCTGTAATAAGTAGCTCTTGGAACAGAATCCCATTCAATTTCAACATTTGGTGAAAGATCTGTTATACGGACATTCGATGGTGGATCATCTGGTTCTGTAAATAATGACAAAATTATAAATCTATTCAAAATAAACGGAAATACGAGTGTGAATGGCCATTAGCGCATGGGCTTGAGTTTTAGCCCGTTAGTTGACACCGGTCCTCCCAGCTAGTATATAATGTAAAGCATGATGGTAGATTGATAAAACAAAATAATAAAATACACAAAATTAAAACATACTTTTATCTCCTGAAAAAGCACTTTCAGGACTTGGTTGCTTGGTCAGTCCCATGTCGTTGCCTGATTGAACAAAGAATTCCCATTCTTGATTCACACCAGCTGATGGGATTTCAAACTCCCGAACGTACGTTAAATTCTTGGTAACCTTTTCCAGAGTGAAATCAACATTACTTTGTGCATCTTTCTTGCGATATCCAACTTGATAATAAAAACCAGAAGCACCATAATATACATCCGAAATAGGCTGCAAAAGAAATAAAATATAATTGGGGGTTACTACATAAGGAATTAAAAATAACACACGCACTGTGTATTGTTTGTTGTTGTTGATAATGATGAATTACTTACTGTCCATGTGATGAACAAAACGCCTTCTCTTTGTTTCGTATCTCCAGCAACGTTTAAAGGGTCAAGTACAGGAACTAAACAAAAGAAAGCAATGGTGTCAAAATAACGCTCAGAAAACCTTTTTTGCTCAAAACTTCTAACAGATTAACTTTGAGAGAGAAAGAGAGGGAGAGATTGTAGGAGGGAATAAAAAGGGGATGTATGAGGATTACAGCACAAAAACTGTCAAAATATAAAATACTTCTTATTAAATACTATCAAAAACTAAATAAATAAGCTAGCTCAGATTTTTAAATTATTTAATATCAAATTTCTCCATAAACATCTATCAGATGCTATCAGATGCCATCAAATGCCAACGCTCAGAATCAATGCCAGCAAAGTAGTAAAATTGGCATTTTGAAAAATAGAGAAATTTCACCAAAAAAAAATTGTTCACTGAATTTAAAAAATTATACTTTTATTTTATCTGACTTACTTCCATCTCTGGTAATGCATTTTCCAATTTCAGATGGACGACTTGGTCTTCCAAGTAGTTGTGGTAGTTGAGAGCCAGCCCCACGAACACGGAAAATTAAACTAGCTCCAGGAACAAGCCATTCTGATATATCCCATTTATCTTGAGTACCTGGAGTAGCAACAATCTTAGAATTTGGAATATCTTCGTCTCCTACTCCACCAAACCATCGGCCTAATTGAGCTGATGAATTTGTTGAAAATTCAATAAAATATTGACGAGTTGCTTCACCCAACTCTTCACCTTTTTTCCAATGCACAAATACATTCTGTCGATCTCTACAATTACCTGATACCTGCACGGCAGCTGGTGGTTCAGGTGGACCAATCACAATTAGGTTGTTTGAAGACCAAGCTTCAGAAATAACATTGCCTACTTTGGTATATGCATGACACGAATAATTTCCAGCATCTTGTATGGTGAGATCTTTGATGTATAATAATCTTGGTGGTCCCACAGCTCGATCCTCGAGATATATACGATCATCAAATTTGGCCATTCGGATACCTTCTTTGTACCATTCTACTCGTAAATCTAACCTTTGATCCCATTCACAACCACAATAGAAAACAGATTGGTTCCAGCCAATTTTATGTGTAAGTTCTAGCATTGGCCGGTTGATCACTGTTTTATCTACACAAATTAAATAATTAAGTGTAATTTAACTATTTACTAAATTTAGGTGTAGTAATTACACATTAGCAATAAAAAGCAAATAGGAATATCAAAGAGACATACATTTCTTTAGTAAATATTACCTAAAACAACAGCTGTGCCTGAACTGGAGACACCTGTTCCTACAGTGTTTTCAGCAAAACAAGTGTATTCACCAGCATCTGACTCTTGTACATTTTCGATAATAAGAGATTTCGGATTCTTTTCGGAAAGTGAGTATTTATCACTTGATAAATCAACATCTTGCCCATCTTTTTGCCATTTTGTTGTTGGAATAGGTCCACCAGATGGTTTACATTTAATCTCCATACGTGTGTTCTTAAATAAATAAATTGGATTATCCAAGGGTACGTCAAATCTTGGAGCTTCCTCTAAAATAAAATATATTCATACTACACATTAAAAGACTAATTACTTTTGTCTCCTTCAATGAAACTATAAAATTCAAAAGAAATAATTTTGACAATCCAATAATATATTATTATTATTTATTTTATTATTTATGAATTTTTACCCAGGATGGTCTCTTCAGTAACTAATCAGACTGCTATCAATGAGAGTCCTGCCTTCGTTGTGTAACACCTACAACGGAAACCTATGGCAATTAGCAG
>JAUEKX010088767.1:19044-38280 GCA_031834005.1 Dendronotus venustus
TGATATCATCATCATCAGTTACTTAAAATCATCACTTACTTAAAACAATTTGTGTTCTTCATGACTTACTTCTAATGCGTAACACATTTATTTTGGTATTCGTGGTGATATAATAATGCATGACACACTATTTAGCGGACTAGTTTCCTTAATGACTGTTTTATGAGAGAGTATTGGATGTTATGGGCTCGTATTTTTTTTGAGTAAATCTTGTTGCTCTTATAAGAAATCGTGCATTTGGTTATTTTTCACATTTATTTGTTGTTATCACATTAAAGTCAAGCTCAAACACGCAACGTACGATTTTTTCCCCCTTCACTATTTCTTTATAATTACATGGTTACTTTAATAAATTTCAAGTTCTTTCTTTCAACAATATTAAGTAAAAAGAAAAGTCTAAAAGTTATTTTTACAGTTTCTTTCGTGTCGACGCAAAGAACAATAAAGAACTGGCTTAAACTGATTGACAGTCACGAAATCGGTTTTCCTTAACACGAACCAGCAAGATCACAACCACAGTAAACCACTTTGTCTCAAAGTTTATTATATTCTTTATAAAGAAACCGTAAAAAGTAGAAAGAAAAAATTAGTTGTTTAATTTCCTTGAAAGTCAAGCTTTGTTTGAGAGGGAGCACGTTTACTAATTCATTCCATCGAATTTCTTTTGGAGAGCGTGAAAAACATTTTAGAGCGACGCATGCGCGAAATATTTTATACATTTTATATACTGTATGTTATACACGCCTACATTTCATCCCCCAGGTATACACTATAATAAATATTTCCTCTTATTGGAAGAATGCAGAATTTTATAAAACTCGTAAACTCATAACCTTCATAAGTTATGTATAACTTCTATAACATCTTAAAAAAAAATTTAAATAAAAAAGTTCAAATCGATGATTTAAAATAATTTTTTCGTGATAATCTTTGCATTAGTATGTTGCAATAGTGCGGCAGGCTAATTTTCTTTTTGGCTTTAACGAAACGAATTACCTATCCTGTGAAGCTTTTTTTTTCAGTAAAGTGCGATTTAATCATAATTATTACTATAATTTTGTGACCATACCCTTATCCTTTAATTCAGATAACTACTTTTGTTAAGTTTGGCACCCTTAGGAAGCTTTAAACTTCCTCTACCTACACCCATAACGGAATCAGCAAGATGCTTGTACTAGAAATGTAGGCGGAGTCTCTCTGAACAAAACAAAGTAGAATCCTAGGGGATCTAACTGACTTTCCTTTCGCCCCTACCCCCATATCTCGATGGCGAAAAGTTTGATATGATACCACTAGTTTCAGTCAGACTTGAAAATAAAAATGAATCAAAGATTTTATGCTTCGCGAGAATAGAGAATTCACTTCAGATATTGCGATAAAATAATTGCACAATAAATTTAATTAAACGATGACGGAATTTGAATATTTTCATAATTACGAAAGGCACTGGGGAATTGCTAATGGAAAAATACAAAGTAATTGGAGGATTGTAACAAGAGGCTATTAACTATAAACTGGAAATTGGCGTGAAATATACATGAAAGACACCGCGAAAACAACGCAATTTGTGTACAGTTTATGTGTGTTTAATAATTTCCTTCTACCTGCGCAATTAAATTGCTGTGAACTGGGAGATAACAGTAAAAAGTAGAAAAGACCAATTACATTATTGCATATATAGATATTTGATGGTTAAAAGAAGCAATATAGATCTCTTTATTATTATTGTTATTATTATTATTATTGAAATAAAACGAATAACTGACCAGTTGACCACCACAACCAAGTTGTAAAATGATAATGAAAAATACACGTTTTTTTTTTTGAGGAACCACTTTTTGCCTGCATATGAGGCTAACACTTTCCTAATATTGTCTTAAATTTTACTAGCAATGAAGTGGCTACCACAGGTGATATCGATTTTTGGTACGCAAAAAGAAAAAAGAAAGTTGAAACTTAGTCCTTGTGACTTTCTTTGAGATATTTTTCGTTGGATATAGCTAGTGAGGTATATACTTCGGTAACATAAAGGGCCCTAGCAAGGGCTCAACAAAAGGGTCTGAGGAAAGCTCTATTTTTTTGCTAAATTAAGAAAATTCTCAATCATAAAAAAATATATTTTACAAAAAACAAAATTTGGATGATCTTTTAACAACAACACAATTATTCGAAAATTTTTGTTGATAACTAAGCGAGTATTTTCAGGCTTTATATACCTCAAGATAAGCAATAGGATAAAAGGTTAATGTTTCGGGTAGAAACATTTTTTCTGGTCACCCTGTTCACCTAAGGGGCTTTTTTTGCACGCTACACTTTGGTGAGCTACATCTTTAGAACAAAAACAGATTTTTTAATTCCTTAAATTACATTTTAGTGCCATTCAAACAATGTTTTTGTAAAATTTCTTGTTCATCTTAACTTTTCAACTTTAAAAGATTTCTACGAGTTTCTTAGATTTTGGCTTAGATAGGTTCCTTATGAACTGGTTTTATCATAATAGATACACATATTCTACAAAAGGCGCGAAAAACCCTTTGACATGTATAAAAAAAACTTTTTTTTTTAAAACTCAAGCCTTTGCTACAACGGTTTCTTCGATTTTCATCTAAATTCTGAGTGTATTGGGAACAGTACTTTATCTCTAAGTACAAAATGAGTAAAAAAACAAAAGACGATATATTGAAACTTACAGTCTAAAATGATGCATCCTGGTCTAAAAAGTTACAAAAAACTATGGACATAACAGCACGAACAAAACTTTTAGCAGTAAAAAAAAGTAGAAAATTGCGGGCATATATATTTTTTTCTCCTTCTTTCGAGCTACGTGATGTTGACCAAAAACAATTTGTCTTATCTAGTCACGTCTTAGTTGTTGTTTTTAATTGTCCAAGTATCTAGCTTAATTCAATAATTCACAAAGGAAGTGCATCATACTCCCTCAATGTCCAGTTTTTTATTTGTCACGTTATAGAATTATTGGATTGGAAAGAGTAGTTTCGCCAAATAGATGGACCGCCCAGTTTTATTTATGATTTACTCTCAAGTATTGGATAATACTTGTTCGAGGTTCGATAACATGTTGATGTTGGTGGTGGGTATGCTTTCTTAGGGTTGTTATCAGTTTGTTGGTACTGTTGGTATTGGTTAATATTGTTGGTATTGGTTGGTACCAGTGTGAATTGACAAAAGAATAGAAATTAAAGAACTAAAAGGTCAAGAGCTGACCGCTTCTAATATCGTGTGAAACGTAATTTTACTCAGATTCTACTATGCAGATCATAATAAAATGTAATATTATCATAACGTAACTAACACAAGGTAAAACTTTTAACTTCTAAATTTTTTTTGGTATAATTTAAAGGTCCAAAAAAATGAAACGCTTCTGTTATCTTTCAGATTTTGGTAAAGTTGCTTCTATAATACGTGTAGTTTTGATAGAATTTATAAAATTTGAAAATGACAATGGTAACGCTCTCGTCAAATTTTGGTACTGACTGCTTTTTTTTAAGGCTGGACCACTTAAATTATCCGTTGTTCTTGTGTTAAAAAGAAAATATTGATTTTGTCTCGTTTAGCGGAATAATAAAGGAATGGTTAAGCGCGGAAAGTACAAACTCTCGCCATCTCTCTATTTTTCCTTGTTTTTTATTGGCGCAAATATGCGCAAATACGTGCAATGATTGAAAAACACCGTTAAAAACCCCTTGATTTCCTGATTTAGTGGGTTAACACTCATGTGTGCTGTAAATAACAAACACATGGGTGGCACAAAACAACAAAACAATAACAAAAACTAATCATGCCGACATTCCGAACTGTCCTGCAACAATAAACAAATATATTTATAATATAGTGCGATTGCCAAGATGTAATGTCCTTTGCGCCCCAATAGTCTTTGTGCTAAAAAGTAATAGTGGCAATTTCAATAGAATAATGTGCCATGTTTCTCTACGAAAAGAATGGAAATCCTGATGCCTTTTTCAATATAAAAATATGAGAAATTTTGTTCTTGAAAGTAGATAGACCTGAAATTATGATAACTATGGTAACTATATCACTAAACAAAAAGGGATGGCCAAAATATATGACCAAAACCACACAAGAAAAAAATCCCATAAAAAAAAGTTTGTTTGTTTGTTGATCTTTTTTTGATGGTGAAGGCTCTCAAAAATATATTCAAAACCCTCGATTTTTCCCATTTATATTGTTTCTATCCCAGTCAGTATTATACAGGTAAACAACATTAAATGGACGTTCTCTTGACTCTACTGGAAATTGTTTACTTAGGGTATATCTTTTTACTACTCATCTAATATAAACCATTGCTTTTGAAAGTTGTTTTTCTTTTCAAGTTAGGGGTATAGTGCTTCTAATAATGAGTCACAAAGAAATTTCACTGGTAGGCTTGAGGATGTTGAATGTAAAAGAGAGTTCATCTGACACTTTTGTCGTCAGAATTAACTTAGATAAACAAGGTGAAGTAACGGATTTAAGGTGGTGTTAACCCACTTGTGTGGGTTGTGAAGATTTTAATTGTATTGTTATTGTTTTGTGTTTGTTTTTTTACGCATTCTTTTTTTGCTGTTGTAGATATTTACGTTATTTTTGATAACCAATCCCAATCTATTTTCGGGTATGCTGAACAAATTATGCATCCGCAAAATAATCAGTAGCTTAGAGCATCGCGCATAACTTTGTCAACGCGAATTAAGATGAAAATATGTTCAGTTACATCTTTTTTTAGAAGCATGACACTTTAAGTAGGGTACGGCTGAGAATAATCCAAAAATTAGCCAATTTTAAGCATACTAGGCATATCTTTACAAAACGAATAATAATAATAACAAATTAAAGAGCAATTCTCGACCAATTGGAGATCCTTGTCAGAGTTTACTAGAAAAAGCTTTCATAGAAAAAATATTTTTTAGGCTAAAGGCTAAAACAGCAAAACAATAAGAATAGTCTAAAAGCCACAAAATTATGTTTTTGAATGAGCGTGGTAGTGTTATATACTTGGTGAATAATTATTGAATTAATTTTAGTAGGGGAGGAGCATAGAGGGAGCCGTGAATCTTGGAAAATTGCCAAATCAATTATCTTTAACAGAAAATAGTTAAAAACGAATTAAAAAAAGCTCTTTACACAATACCGTACAGCAATTATGAATTGTTTCGTTTGTAACTTGGAATTTATATGAAAGCCATACCAATTTAAGTTAGCGAAGGCAATTTAGTTAATCACTTCGACGTACTGAATATGAAGTTTGTTTGTTTAGTGGGCTAAGAAACCATCATTGTGAATGAATGAATTTGTAATTAAAAAAGCATTATGCTAGATACTTTCTATGCACACTGCAGTTATAAGAATAGGTTTGGTCGGTGTTAACCAAATAAAAGTAAAATTCTACATGACTGTACTTTTTTTATTAAAAGGTTGCAAATATTAACACCCTAAGGCTGCATCTATTCACGTGACAATGCAAACTTTTATGAAGATTCTCGAAATTTTATCCATTTTTGTCACTACGCATTTATAGTATATATTTAGTTTGAAAATTGGATGCTCGAACTGGCTGGTTTTTGCAATGTATCTAAACGCTGAATAATTTAAATATTTCTGTCTCAGCAGCCCCTTTGAGTTAACTTCAATTTACAGGTGTTTTTTCTTGTTGTGTCTTCTGAGTATGTAAGCGTATTCTTATAAAAGAAAACGTTGCCGAAACCCAAAATAGATTATTGGAATAGTTTTAGGGTTTCTTAACTATCGTATAATCTATTGTAATAGAATGAAAGTTTTGTCTTTAATTTTGGCAAATAAAGAACTATGCAATTATCAACATCTGTTCGTCACCTTGGAATTCTTGTAGCGCTCTTAAACACCATTTTAAGCCGTTAGTTTGCTTGTTCTCTACAAGTGTGTTCACGATGGCAAATGTTTGCACGCACAATCTGTAAATACAGGACTTTCACTGCATGTTGTGAACAAACAATTATAAAAGTAAGCATTGGTAAAATGCCATGCAACATCATAGTTATTGAACAGGGTAACGGGAAAGAATTTAATTACACCATTAAAACAGGGAAAAAATGTGTGCTTTCGGTTTACTTTAATTAAGCAATGATTCATTACTCCATGCTTGTGTTAGGCAACAAATTTACGATAGAGAAATAAATGTATTCAAATACTTGATAACTTATTCAAAGCATCTTTTAATCTAGGATATATATACAAAAACGGCAAACCCGTAAAATCGAAAAAAATATATTTAGATTTTTAGATATTAGGTTTTCAGCCTACATCACATAAATATTAAATATTTTTTTCTCGGTGAGATGAGCGTAGATGGGCGAGGATATTCCATCTACTTTTGATCTAATAATGAATCACCATTATTCTTTATACTTATCAAGTTGATATGATTTGGTTTGGTTGGTAAAAAAGGTGTAATCTCTTGGGGTTACTCGTCCGTATTGGGGTTTTCAATACACTGTTTTTATATGCAATTACTTTAACTGAATTTTAATCTCTAACCAGGAGTTGTTAAAGGATGAAAGCGAGTTCAAGTTCGAGTTGTTTGTGGTTGCTTATTTTAGAATCTTTGTATTTAGAAAGCCTCCATAATTATTGATAAGAAAAAGAAATAAATCAACATCATTATTTAGCATATTATTTTAAAGATTTGAAAAATCGAGTACAGTATTGCCTCGAATAAACGCCCGGGGCGTTTATTAAATGCTTACATTCTTTTTTTGTCCTCATGAGAAATTATTTTCATAAAATTTTACTTAATTTCTAACTCATCATTTTCGTCTTCTAATATTACATTAATCGAATAAACGCCCCTCTAAGGGTTATTACACATTCCAGTATTGAAATCGTTGGTTATATTGGATTGATCTCTTAGCAACTTAATGTTATAACAAACAAATCATACTTTTTGCTTACACACCACGTTTTGCTCTAAAAGACGATCTGAGTATATTCTTCGCATTGTTTGCACAAACCCGAGCTGTTGAAAGGGTCTGGTTTTTATTGTTTTGAATCCATTTCTTTTGTGTAACTTATTTTGTTATTGTTAGTTATCCACCTTCAAAAGCTGGAGGTAAACTGTCATACGAAGATAAGAGACGGATATTGTCAATACATCTTTTTTGCCACCATATTAACAGTGCAACTAAGCTTTGTAATGATATTTAAGAAACTTTAGGGTTGGGAGTAAAGCTCGAGGTTATTTTGACGCTCAAGAGTTTCTTAATTTATTCTCAAAACTCAAAAATTAACATTAAATTTATTTCCTATTTTGGATTTAACATAGTTTAAACTTTAAAGCAAATTATACATTAAGATTACTTTAAAATCATATTTTGGTGTAAATGTTATAACCATGTTTTCGGAGAGGAAAATATTTCTAAGCTTTCACTGCGCTGATACGAGGCACATAATAACGGGGCCCTTCGATGAGTGTTGAGTGTTTTTGTTGTGCTTTGTGAAGAGTCAAATTAGCTATTTGAAGTAGGTACTTGGCGAAAGTTCACTACTCATGTTTTTGTTAAGACAGCATACCTGCATGAGTTTTATGAAGATGTAAACACATTCCCTGTATATTTACACCTCATAACACTTTCCAATAGTTATTGTATTGTATTGAGATTTGCACAGATTAATGACTTTAATAAATAAACCTCAAAGGTAGAAATCTTTCCAGAGAAAAAAAAACAATTCTGCATGGTACGGTGCGTCGATATTTGTATATTTCAAACAACAAAGCAATAAAATTCGAAGCCACCACACACAGCGATACAATGCAATCAGACGCATTTAAAACGTCCACGAAAGTGCATTTTAATATAAATTTATTATGCATTGATTAAAGGTGCTAGTTTTGATATAAAATAATATTCTTACAGAAGTCGTCTTAGCTCACTCAAAAAAATACAGAGAAAATCCAACTGCCCTCCTTCTTTATCAAAAATTGACAAATAAAATGTTAAAATGTTGGTTGTTTTTAAGTAGCTATATAGAGAGATATGCTGTATATTAGATGCGTTACTCGTTTTTAAAATGGTAGCTAGGTACGGTAGTGAAAGAAATCATATAAAGGCTATACATACAATGAGCAATAGGCTAAAATAGGAGTGTACGGATGGTGACATTATTATACGGATTCAAGCCTCGTTAGCTAGTCTTATTATTATAGTCTTATTATAATCTTATTATTATTATAGTTGGTCAGTCTGTGCATAGAGGCAGATTTAGAGAGTCGATAACAGATGCGAAGGAGAGTGAATGACAATTATCTTCTAATATTTTACAACAGATAATTGTCTTTTTTTTGTCTCCTTGACATTGCCGACCTTAATATTTTAACCGATACCTGGCCTACATACTAGTTTCCAATGCAACACAATAAACATAATAAATAAAAATACATGTTTGACCTTTGACCTTTTTACACATTGTTTATGACCCAATAGTTAATTAGAAAGACTTGACGATTTTTATGAAAAATCCTTCAAGGCGCAAGTGGGAGGATTTCGAATTTTTATGTGTCTTTTGCTATAAGTTCGTCCCTTTGTACGTTATCACGTTGTTATGACAGCTTCTTCTTGAGATGAATCTTGATAGGTGTTCAATTCGGTTGTCGAAAGATAATTAACAAGATCGAGAATACTCTCTCTTTAACTTGTGCATGTATATAGCGTACTTCATGCTAGTGTACATCTCCTTGACTTGACTGAAAACCACACGCGATATTGGGCGATTGGTAGAGTTTCTTTGTTAATATCGTTGAATCGAATTCCCTTTCTTTCTGAGATTAGTAAAAAAACATATTCGATACAAATATATACACGATTTATTTTATTAGAATATTCAAGATGAAATTGGACACAAAATTAGGAGTATCCTAAGAATTTCAACAACTTGAAATTTTTTGTTATAAAGCTTAAAAAATATATATATACATATATACATTTAGAACATTCATCCTAATTTCCTATTTGCAAACTATCATTATCAAATCCATTTATTGTTTTTGATTATTTAAATTATATTAACAATATTATTTCTTCAGTTTTCTTTGTTCTTTTTATTCCTTCCAAAATCCAAAAATTGATTGATTAAATAAATGTATGAAAATTAAGGCCTCGACATTAGTTTGACTTTAAAATCCCGCAATAGTTGTCACTAAGAATAACGCTAAGAATTTATAAGGATGATTTTCGCCCAAAACTTTAAGAATATTTAACTTGATACAAAAACACACTATTCTTATAAAAAAAGCGTGTAGAGTTTAATTAAAATTTATTAAAATGTTTCAACTACCGTCAAGCAGTCATCATCGGTAAAAAATATTAAAAATTGTTTTTTTTGTACAAGTTATTAATAATTAAAACGAACTAAAACGTCATAATTACAGTGATAAAAAATATAAAATAAAATAAAATGAATAATACGATGTTTGGCTTATATTTTTTTCAGATTACTGTAGAGGTTGTCAACATGCAAATTCGAGACCATGTTAAGTTTTCATAGCAAAGTCTCTCAAATGAGTCTAGAGAACGAAGAATCGAGACAAAAATAAAAAACGAAATTAAAAGATTTTCGTACTGTCAATTTGATTAGAATTCTTCTTTTGTTCACAATACAGTAAGCTAACAAAAGATTTCTACCTAAAAATATATAAGCGACTTTACGCTTTAAGACTAATTTTAGATTCATGTAAACATACCACCAAAAACTAATCGCCAATACAAAAGCGCTTTCGCTTTTCGCCTGTTAATTTTCAAACATGGAACTTTCCTCAATCGTAATTTAAATCTTTGCGAAATATTAATAGCGCAAACAGGGTTTGATTTATCTTTTTCTTGTTAGCAACTTGTGAAAAGTGCACTCTCGTTATTGTCAAAAAAACTTTAATGAAAGAGATATGTTTACAATCAAAGTGGAAATAGTAATGTCGTTACATAGTTTCGAATGACCAAATTCGATTTGAAGTAAAAATAATAATTTTAAGTGACAACAGACGAAAGGAGACGATAAATGAAGCAGCAGTAATCTGGTACAATGGGAAATTTTCATTTTTTTGGGTATATGTCGAAATGTTATACATTTAATAAAAAGGCCAGTTTGGACTATTCTTCTTCGGTTGAAAAACAAAAAGTGTTGGTCGAAGGATGAAATTTCAATTGCGACGAACATTTTGTGCAATACAAAATTCTATCTGAAACTAGGATTTCAGGTAATTTAACTTAATTTTCAGGTATTTTTAGGATTGAATAGATTCAGTTTATTGATCGAAGAATTGACTACAAAATATTATGGGACACGGGCTGGTATAACGTTGATCTGAGAGAGATTGGTTTAACAAACTAACAAACTCTCATAAAAAAGTGGGATGAAAAGCGATGGAGATCTGCTCGCAGACTCTCTAAGTTTATAAGATGTTTTTCTCAGCTATGAAACTCGTGATAATATTTGTGGTTTTCAATACTTTTTAGGTTTCACAAAAAATAACAACAACATCAAAATAGTGGGCATTTTTAAGCGCTTATATGTTATTACACTACAAACCACATACACGCTTTTGTTTTAATAAGAATACGTTTTATAAGAATATCAGGCTGAAATATCAACTGGAAAACAATGGGCCTTTTGTTTAAAACAATAGAATTTTAAGAATATTCTTCAGCCTGAACCAAAACATATCATTCTTATAAAGAAACACACAATTCATTCAAATTTGACCAAATCATCATCTATCTAATACCAAATCAACTATCATCTGTGAAGGAGAGCTAGAAATTAAGTATCTTAGGGTTTTTCCAAGGATAGCTACTTTTTTACTCTCTTCCGGAGAAGTTTGACGCACAATCTGGATCCTCCTCTAAGGGTCGGTGAAAATTTTAAGAAGCAAAGAAATAAATGAAATAGCAATATTCAAATAATGCACTACGTATACACCTAAGGGAATTTATTTTCGCGGATGAGAGGGTCGAAATGGGCCAATTTCGCGGATAGGCCAATCTAAAAAATTTCACGGATGAGCAGTTTTCAGAAAAAAAATTTAACACAATAAATAGGTCAAATTCAAAGTCTTTCAAACTAAACCGTGGAATATAAAATAAAATTTAGATTTCGCGGAATTTAATCTTCAGACATATGAGGACGAAGCTACTGTAAATAACTATGCTCAAAATACGCTATAATAGGCCAACAACAATCTTTCAAAGCTTTTTCACAAAACAACCGCAACCGAGTTGTTTCCGTTATTTAATTTTAATTTTCAATTTTAACATTTTGTTAATGTCAGTTAAGGGGACAGCTAACTATTCCTTATCTTTTAAATAAATTCTATGTTTTATATAAAAGAACCTAGCTTACGAGAACGTCGAGGCCGAGATTTTTCCTAATTAAGAATATGGTAATAACATGTCAAATTTTCCTTTTTACATAGCAAGAATAAAAGACTTTATCCCAAATACAGGAACCAGTTAAACAAATTGCGGAATTTCAAAATGAAAAAATTCAAATTTGATAATGTTTATGTAAAACCTCTTAATAAGAATATTTGAGACTGAAAATTAGTGAAAATATAAGAACACCCAGTCTTTAATAAGACTAAATTACGTTCCTAACTTATTTTGTTAGTTGCAACAATTCGGAAAACTCTTTCATTTATTTCAATTACTTCTTGTTTGTTTAGTTGAGATAATTAATTTTTTTTTTAGTAATAGAGTGTCTTTTCTTACATAATGGACATTTTTAAAAGATACTCTCTATCAAAAAAAAATAAAATATATATATATATATATAGTAAGTCAAAAATCTGCTTGTCACTTTAAGCTGTTCTCTAGTGCTGGTTGCTTATAAAGAAAGTCTTCTTTTATTTCTTGGTTCTTTTTTCCTGTTTCAGCTTTAAGTTCCTTACATGAAAATGTGCATAAAAACATGTAATTATAACAACTGCTAATGTAGCTATAACCGTCTGATATGAAAAAAGATGATTAAGATATTACATTTCAATAAGAAACATACAAGAAAAAGACATACTTTCTTTCGATCTCTCTAAGAAATCCCGTTCTTATAAATAACAAACTTGTGCTTAGCATTCATAAAAAATTAATTAATAGTGTATATATATGCATACGAAAAAAACATTCTCATTGTTTACGACCACAACTTAGCGGATTCGCTTTCAAGTAGAAACCTTATAACTTTTTTAAAAAATGGTAGCCATAGTTGCGTGGAACTTTCGTGTGGAGTGTTTACAAACACGCTCTAGCATTTGTGTGTTTACTTTTTTTTTTCTTCAAGAATATTTGATTGGAACATCTAGTTCATTTCTTTTTATTCAGTTTGGTAGTCACAGTATTTGCTTGCTTTGCAAAAACTATGATGGTTTTGTTGTTTTTATGACGTGTTTTTTTATGGTTTTTATTGCAGTTGTTGGTAGTTTTTGATTGAAATATGTTAGAAAATAAAGAAGAATTATGATAATCATTTTTAATTATTTTGATTTCAGATGTTAGATTTAGTTTTTGCAAATAAAAAAACATACAGAAAAAGTTAAATTACACAGCTAGTCAGCCTTATTTATTTCTTTTTGATCATGGTTATTATGCTTATAATATATATATATTATTGATTCTAATGTTTACAATTTGAACAGTCTTTTAGCAGATAATGGTAATAAAATTAGTTTCTAGTACTATTGTTCAAAAATAAGCAAATTTACAAATAGTGTAGATACAGCATATTTTGATATATAATGGTTAAAACATATATATTTAGATTTGCAGTATGTTAAGTTTGTATTCTGTGTTTAATACACATGGAAAAATTGGAACATTTTTGATCATTGAAAAATATGTCAATATTCCTAAATTTCTTATTTTTCCAACAAAATTAAATTTTTAACAAAATGAAAATTCTAAAGTAGCAATTGGTACACACAAAAATTTCAACTATATGCATGGCATGGAAGAAATTGTCAGGATTTTTTATGGTGATTTTTGCACTCCAAATTCACATAAATTGAAAAATGAGAAACCAACCTGATTCAAGTTCTTCCTATTTTCTCTGACAACTTCATTGCATATGGTGCACAATCTTATTCAATCTATTTTGAAATAGAAAAATATAAAGTTATTTTTTGGTGAGGATGGCTGTAAATTAGTATATATAAAAATAATAAGTATGCATATATATATATATATATTTTTTATAAATAACTGTACTATCACTAATTTAGCTATTTTTTTCATTCAATAAAACCACTTGTCCTGTTGCCTTAAGTTTTTATTTTTCTGAATATATATTATATTGAAATTTTCTTGAAAATCATGTTAGATTTTTGGATGTTTAGATTTTATTTTGGATTTTTTTTGCAGCGTAATTTCACAATTTCTTCAGTCTGTTATATCAATAACCAAGAAAACATTTCACAAGATGTCTCGAATTGTCACATTTCTTTAAGCTTTACATTTGTCAAATTTGTCATCATAATTAAAAGCTGTTTATAATTTTTTGTTCAAAAAATGATGTTGTTTTTAGAAAATATCCAAAGAGAAAGGGGTAAATTTGAATTTGTATAGTTTTGTTCTTACTGATTCCAATTAATAAATATATTCTACTTTAAAAATGTAGTACAGTAAAATTGCGTTGATACATTAGAAAAATTTCTTTTGTTCTTGAAGGTAATTTCTCAGAACCATAATGTGTATGAACAAGCCAATATATATGTATACTTATTACAATTTACCATAAATAATCTGATACTTGTAGTACATTTTACTTAGAAGGCAAAATTAGAAAAGCAAAACTGTGAATTCACATAAAGGAGATATATTTTGATGCGTTGCTTAGTTAATTTCGCTTTCATTTTCACGCCTGCTAATAGACAACATCTTTCACTTTAGAAAGGGACTTTCACTTTTGCAAATCTGATACGAGGAATTCAATCTTTGCTTTGGCATAACCTTTATTTGTGTTATGTCTAGTTTTTATCGTAAAAGTTGTAAACAACAGGAACTTGATTTGTCTGCATGTCAAGTTGTTGTTGTTTTTATTGATGTTTTTTTTAAGGACATGATTGCGGCCTTTAGAAGTCCTTTGAATTAAGATTTTGAAGTGGTTTCAATGTGCAAAAACAAACTTTTAACCATTTTTCCAGGTGAATGCCCTTACATAACACCATAAGAGGCATAAATGAATTGGATGAGTTCAGGTATTCCTTTAATAAAAAAACAAAACAAAAAAATTAAAGTTACATTATTTTCCAGCCTTCAGTAATGTGTAAACAAAGAATTTTTTTTACAAAAAATTAATCGCTAAATAATATTTGTTTGCTTTTACTTGAAGTTTACATCAGCTATTTCTGATAACTTGAAGATGCTTTTAGTATTGAAAATTATTTTATTACCTTTCTTTTTGGCATTACTTTTTGTTGTAATTTAGAAATTATTGTGTGGCATGCCATTTATAGCATTGAAATAAGTATTGAATATTAAATTTTATTTTTTAATTTATTACTGGGACATTAAAAATCTTGACTTACTTTAGAGAAAAGTTTTATATACTTTTAATATTTAGAATTTGTTAGAAAAAAACAAGTAAAAAAAAAAACAATATTATATAAATAGCATGACATGCCTTAGCTATGTCCTGCAAGGGAAACCACCAATTTAGGAAAAACAAAGAATGCAGCAAGAGAATAACAATGACTGGAGGAGAAAACCATACCTGTTATATTATGTAAGTCAGGGGACGGAGACAGACCTAAATAAAAATAAATAAAATAATGATTAGGGAATAAATCCAGACAGCTCCAGATAGGATAAAAATCAAGCAACAGAAGTAACAACTTATCACCCCTTCGATATTTTGAATGATGACTCTCTTGATAAAATCAGTAGATCAAATATGTTTGACATGTTATTATTTATTAGGTTACTAATATTTTAGCATCTACAGGATGTGTTAATGCTTTGCAAAAAAAAAGAAATAACTTTATTACAAATTTTGTTGTATTCATATGTATGTGTCTGATTTATTGTTTCTATGAATAAGTGTATTTGTGATAAGGTACATTGGATACAAAGGATTTTATTGTTGTTTTTGTCCAATACATTTTTTGGCATGCAAATAATAATTTTGAGTGGTTCTTTAGATCAAAACAATCAATAACTTCAAATTAAATTTATATACGAGGCTCTTGATTAAGGAGAAATGCAAACTGTTCATCAGTATTCAAAATCACCTTGTGTTCTATATATCTGGTTTAATTATCACTTTAGGTATCAGAAACAAATAATGCATGTTTATCACTATCATCATCAGGTAGGTTTATGAAATTTTATATTCATAGTTTATTACTGTTTTCATTGTATTTTCCCTATGTAGAATTATGTTATAACATCCACTTTTTCTTCTTCACATAACCTTGTTTTCTGATCCAACAAAATTTGTTTCTGGGTTATTTAAAAAAGAACATAGTTAGTTTTTCATTTCAAATGCTGAGTTAACAATGGATGGATTTTTCTTTAAAGTCTAGTAGCTATAATTTGGCCTAATAGAAATGTTTGAGTTAAGATATAGGGTAGTACTAGCCGAAGATTTGACTTACAGATATGACACTACGATTACTAATATTTTCTTATTTTTTGGCTGGCTGAGGTTTCCTGTAGACTAGTTTCTTATAAGCATTGTTGTTCATAAGTTACGTTTGTTGTGTAACCATAATTGGTTGCTCCAACCTTTCTTTATCTTTTTTTTTTTGCAAAAACATCTCATGGCTCCCAAACAATGTTATGATTTTAATAACTCCCATGCAAAAATGACCATCATTGTTTGTAATAGGAGCCATTAATTAGTTTAATATGAATGTTGTTGCTGGAGTGATTCCAATTTATAACGGAGAACATCATCTAATAAACAATTTGTTAGGATCATCTGAATAACATACATATTTTTTAAAGATAAATCTGTTAAAGATCTGTTTTCAGGCTACTGTATTAATTCCCTTACATTTTATCTTTTTGTGGTGCATGACCTTGAAATGGCATGTCTGAACATGTACCTTTCATGTTTGGAAATGGTGGAGATTTAATAGTTTGGCAAAGTAAAATTCCAAAAAAAATCTTTACAAGAATATCCTAAACACTCAAAAGTCATAGGTTGATTTTATTTTCTCACTTGTATACATAGAATTTGATTTGTTTTTTTCCACATGCCTATAATAAAGCGTCCAAAACACAAATTTAGGTTCAAAGTAATTAATTACAATCTTAATATGAGCAAAATCGATACAAATAAAACAGCTCGATTTTAAAAGTCACTGTATTGCAAGACAAATAAATAGATATTTTTAAACTCGCATACATTTGTTGTTGTTATTAGGTTCCCAACAATTCAATTTTGCTTTTAAAATAGATGCATCTCGATTGAAAAAAGAATCCTTGGGCTTTTATTTCTATTTTTGGTAATTCTTTTGAAATAAAGAGGATGTTGGCGAATTAGGTTTTACAATAGAAAACTCAGCATGTAAGCCAATAAGGAATTTGGTTTCTTTCATCCTCAAGACAAGAAAGTGCTAATTTGATCAGCCTCTATTTGAATAGTTTTTGGATCTAGAGATTAAAAGGTTGCTATGTTCCTCCGAGATATCTACTAATTACCCTTAATATTAGCAATTTCTTTGTTTTTGTGCTCAATTAACTCTTGTGATGTTTTGTGAAAAAGCAGATGAAATCATGTCTTTCAAAAGAATAATCAATGTAGCTCTCCTCTTTGAGTGTGAATTGTTCATAAGAAAAGCAGAATGAAGCATTTGCGTTAATAGATGTCTTATTGCTTGGTTTACTGGTTCTTTTTCACGTTCACTGTATCATTAATATCATTTTTTATTTGTTTTGTTTTTTTCTTGTTTTGATTTCCCTTGTAATCTTAGGAAGTATTTTCAATTAGTTTTTTTTTACCTTGGCATAATCTATTGTGTTATATGAAGCCATGTAGTTATGTATATTCTGTTCTTTTTCATAACATTTTGTGGTTATGTGCCTGAAGGTATTGAAACTGTAGTCCTTGCAATTGATTGATTGAGCGGATATCGAAGAATTAATTGTTTTCTATTTTTAGCAGTTCTTTTCTTGTTGTTCCTTTCTTTTTTTCTATAAAAATAAAAATATCTAAAGTGGAATTCATCTATGGGAGCTGATACTGTTTTTTCTTCCAATTTTCTTTTTTGAATTGGGGTTGTGGGTTTTGATTCTCTCTATCATGATACAATCATATTACGATTACACATCAATATTGTATTGGGTGTACTATTCAACTTATTTGAATCGTGTTTGAAAAATATTGTTACTTTTTTTCTTTCGGCGATGTGTATGCGCATGCATAAATCGAAATCTCTCCTTCGTTCATTTACGACTTTAACACTTGTTGAAGAGATGGAGATGATTGACAAGAGATTTTGCCTTAGCACATTGATATTCGCATAAAACATAAATAAAACACCTTGTGTTTTTAGTTTGTTGCTTTTTCTTAATACACCGCTTTTTTCAAGAGCTAGACATACAGTTTATGCATATCAGTATCATTAACCTTTATAGTAACAACCATTGCCCTAATAATGCTTACAACTACTTAACAAATTACTACGACGCAGTACATAATCACTGGATGATGAGTTGCTAACGATTAGATTGATGACCCCCTGACGTAAAAATAGCGTGACAACTTGAGTAAAATACACACATTACAACATGCAAATTTGAATGGAATAATGTCTTGTTTTTTTATTTCTCTAATTGTTCGAGGATGACATGGCTTTGTATCTATCTGCAGCATTTTTTTATTCAATGCCTGTTTTTGTTATGTTTACTAAAAGACTGTTATTTTCTTATTTCTCAAGTTAAAATGTTGGTGGCATTATTGATACTTGTGCTGTTTTTCTTTTCGTTGACTCGCTTATTTGGAACAGTATATACAATGTCAACAAGTTCAAAGAAGAGCTGGGTATTGTTTTGCATGTGTCCCCTTGTTTGTCTAGTTATCAAAACAAACTCTGTGACATTTCTCTTTAAGCACATTGGGGAAATGTTATTTACATTTTTGTTTTTAAATTCATCGCTATTATTGAGCTGTTTGCACTTGGTTTTTCCACACTGTTTCCTATTTCCATGGATTCTTTAAGCCATTTCTTTTTTTCTTCTCGATGTTTGACTACGATAGAACATGTTATTATGTGTCCACTGACTGGCAAATGGCGCATGTTATTATTGATGTTGATGGAAGTGACAGTAAAGCTTATTATGTATATTATTGAATGAAATTCGATGAGAGTGTAGCTTAATTATCCTGGCTTAATTACCTTCTATGTTATGGAATTTTCTTGTGTATATAGATGTGGTTAATGGGTTTTAAAACCGAATACAACTGTGCCTGGAAATTAAAAAGTTTACGCAAAATTATAGAGATTGAACTGAAGTAGAAACTTGAAAGTTTTGTTTATGAAACTGGTTTGAGATCTTAGTTTAATAAACCAAACAAATGTCCAACATGAGCTCACATTGTGTACAAGTTAAGCTTATGTACTGAATAGAATATATAAACTGATTGGCAACTATGTTTATAAACTTGTGTTATGTTATACATTCTGGCTGGAGAAATGGAAATCAAAAAGTTGATATTTATTTTATGTTAAGATCTTCAAAAGAATATTTAATACCATCGTTAACCAGGGCTTTATAATTGAATGAGTAATTTTTGTTGTTGTTGTTGTTGTTCCAAGCGAGTAATATTCTGTTTAGTATTTCCTTTGTTATAGTTAACAACATATTCAGGCCAAAACCTTTAAATGGAAGGTTTTTCAGTCAGTAATATCTTTTGTTTTTTCACTTATTCCGTATAAATAGATTTTGCTGAAGTTTTAGTCTGGCATCGTTACTGAAAGTATTGAATGTTAAACATGTTACAGTTAATACATCTTTCGATTAATTTGACTAGTCGTACGATGTTTCTTTGTTTGGAGTTTAAATTCTCCCTGTTTTCTCGTTTTCCAGAACGAAGCTAGTGGTGGAGACAGCTCTCTCTGTATTAGTAGACCATTACGTGTGTTCCGATAAACATCGAGCATTTATGTGAATTGTTACGTAATTTATTCAATTCATCACTTCTTTACTATGAGAAACACATCATTGTTTGGCCTACAATTCTAACCTTATAGTACCTTAT
>JAUEKX010088768.1:1633-25304 GCA_031834005.1 Dendronotus venustus
TTTTTTTACGTTTTTTTTTTTCATACCGGATCAAAATATATAAAATACCACAAAAATATACATGTTTCCTTTTTTTTAATGCTTTTCCCCCGAAACCTTGTTGAAGAATGTTTTTTATAAATTCTTATTCATAAAACTTACAAATAATTTGATATTTTTCTACCCACTTGCTATATGTTGAACCATATAAAAGACCCTTTAGCACAGGGTGCTCTGATTTCGAAAAAAAAAAAAATTATTAAAACGTAATATTTTCTCTCTCGAATCTATTGGACCAATTTATACCAAAAAAAGAAAAGCGAATTTAATTTTGACGAAATATTTAGCATAACTGTTAATTAAGCTATGCTAAATCAGATGGTGAAATTATCGTCCTCAAATTTATCACTTGCGAAGAATGAAAGTATTTTTCTTCGAATTTTTTATGTGAGATTTAAGGTGGAAACTTTGGTTGAAAAAACCCCAAAACAAACAAAAAACGAACAAAATCTTTGTAAGCGCAAATTTGAAAACTAAGAAAAATATGATAAAAATATGTCGCATATATTTTATGGGATATAAAAAACGAAAATTATTGCTCTTTCTTCTTTTTACCAACAGACTCTTCTCCGAGTTGATCCAATATTTCTTTTCGGTAATCGTCAAAATCCCCGTCAATTTCTTCTATTGCTTTGTCTTCGATAACCCACAGTTGACAATTTGTTTCTAAGATTAGTCGAGCGTCGTGGCTAACGATTATTACACCTGGAAATAAGAGAAAATGGAATCTAAGCTACAATGAGACTATTTGTCTAAGCTACTTGATATTTTTTTAAATATAGATAAATATAAGAGGCATGCAAGAGGTTTATAGGCAACATAAGAGGTTTATCATTTACTAAGTTGACCAGGAGAAAAAGAATTTTCTACGAAATTCTAACCAACCTGGTCAAAGCCTTTATCTCATATGTATACTTTATTCGTACTAATTCCACGTGTATTAGTTGTCGCGTAAGATCGTTTAATAAGAATTATTTTTATACATATTTATCATATCTTAGTTTTCACTCATCTTTACCATTTTCATACGGAAAATTTGCTTCACCACATTAAATGGAGCAGAGAGCTCAACATTAGCATGCAAAAGAGACTTTCACTTATCAAATAATATGGATGGTGAACCCCAAACTCTTCAATTTGAAATCAAAGTATAAATTAACTTTGCTGGTACTACTATCAGGTGACATTGATATGAACGATACATATATCTGCAAAAACAGCCAACTCACGACGCATGCAAAATGTACAAAGCTCCAACAACAGCACCCCGATGCAAGATCTCTCACTCCTTACACTCCTTAGGCAATTTGTGTTTATATTCTGTTCTTCCTTTCTTCAACTCACGTACAGACTTTTTAATGGAAGATGAACAAGAAAATGTGGATTATATCAACAATCTAATACAAGAACTGTGATTGGCTTGATAAGATTGATCAAGATTGGCTTGAAAGGTACGATGCACTACTATCGCAAATACATGTGAAATGGGATGGACCAATGATAATAGCCGGTGAATACAACATCAATATGCTCAGATCTACAAACTCGTGTAATAAATACATGAACATTCTTTCTATGATGACTTACATCAGGTGATCACAAAACCCACGAGAATGGGTAACGCACTCATCGATCACAATTCAACCAACATTTCAATCTGTTTGTGTTATTCATCATGACGTCATTACATATGGACACATCAGCGATCATGATACTCTATATGCCATTCTAAACGCAAGTAAAGAGAAGTTCGAACCAAGGTACAAAATGATTCGAAATGAAAAGAATTGTGACGAAGCCAAATTCATCAAGGAATTTTCAAGAGCTTCCTCTTTCCATGCTATTGATTCCATTGATGAGAAAGTTGACATTTCCAATGGCCTCTAATTGGAATGCTTAAATAAACATGCTCTGTTAAAACGAGTCAAATTGACACGCCCGCCTGCACCATGGATAAAGGATATCAATATCTACAACCTGAAATTTGAAAGTCGTAAACTTGCAGAAAGAAAAAACAATTGGAGTAACTACAGAAACATTCGAAATCAGCTGAAGAAACACATCAAGGAGACGAAATCAACTTTCTACAAACGAGCCTTGTCATCAAAGAACCTCTGAAAAATGATCCACCGCGTTCTTAATCTATCCAACACTAGAATTATTGCAGATCCTGAAACAATTAACCACTATGTCAACCAGACTGCTTCACGACTAACTGGAATAACCGCAACAAGTGACCAAAAAATGCATTCAAAATTGGTCACATCACAGCTATTACGAAGTTAGAAAATGCTATCAAGTCGTTACGATTGCTCTACTGGATATGACAATATCCAGTCCAAATCGAAGATAAAACGTCATCCCGAAGGGCAGTTTAATTTGGTGTGCCACAAGGCAGCATTCTTGGGCCAGTGCTGTTCACCATATATATCAGCTATGAAGAATCTCGCAATACATATCCAATGTCTACAATATGCAGTTGACACAAGTCTCTACAGAAGTTGCAAGGTAAAATAATCTTGACAGCTGTACTCGTACTGTCCAGCAAGTTAAGAACGTTTTCATTGCAGCGAAGTCATTGCAGTGTATTATTGATTTACTGATTTAATTGATTTATTAGATCTGAGAGGCATCATATTTGACCTTTTAGATGTTTTTCGGATCCGAGAGTGAAACCTTTTAACTAATTACCAAAAAAACTTCAACCTGCAGATATTTTTGGTTCGTTTAGAACGTCATGAAAACTTTAATTTGCTATATCTTTTGAACGTGAAGTGCTAAAAGAGTGGTTCAACCCTCATTGGAAAGGTGATCGGATATAAAATGTAACTATATTCTAAGATATTAAATCAAAGTTTTTTAAAAAGATTGTGTCAAAGGATTTAATTTATGAGGAAGGTTAACCTGAAATGATGTTATTAAAATAGGACACGCATCAAACATTAACGCAAAATAAGAAACGCAGGAAGTGAATATACACCGCCATTATCACCAGTTTTTGCGCGCGCAAATGTTTGAACCATTTACTAATCCATAACTCAGTCCTGAAGCAAAATTTTAAACAAATTCCTTTCAAAACCCTTTTAAAAATAATATATGCACGTGTATTTAAATGTGTACGGATTACAGAAAAATATAGAGACATACCGCCTGTAAATAAATTGATAGCATCAGCTAATGCATCGATTGATTCAATATCTAGATTATTGGTAGGTTCATCCTAAAACACGTAAAATCATATTTCATATAAACAATAATAAATGATTTGTAAAGAATTCTGGTGTTTTAATAATAAAAAATAATTCTACACATTAGGTAGTTAATAATTAGGTACTCTCTGGTGTATGATAGACGTCCTTTTTGAAAAAGAATCCAACCAAGACAAAAGTTATTATTGCATTACTTTGTAGGTACTGTGTTTTTTTCATTCGTTTTCATTCATAAAATATTTTATCATCGATGTATACTGGTTACGCATTATGTAAAATTATGCAATTTATTCCATTTTGAAACAATACGTTCGATTTTAATACAAACACAGAGCATGGTTTCTATATACCATTAATATAATTAACGCTAACCAACTTTTCGATTTTTTTCTATCTAGGACATTCTTATTCCAACCCCCCGGCTATTAGCTTTTGGGAAATTTTCCAACCCCCCCCCCCTTCTATTAGACACCAGAGAGTACTTAAAACTTTATCAATTTGAGATTTTAAAAAAGGTATTAAAATCGATATCTTCTGTAAAACCATCCGGTGAAATTTGAAACCAGTAGTACTGTAGAAATTAGCCTGAAGAGAACTATACCTTAGTAGGAAAATCTAGAATGAGGATATTATAGACATACCAGAATAATAACATCAGGTTCTCGAGATGCCATATCTGCTAACGCCACACGTGACTTTTGTCCACCTGTCAAATTAAAGCGACGTAAAAACGATCAGTCTAGTTGTCTCTCGTTAAAACACATCACTTTAAAATTCCTAGTTTGATAGGAATTAAAGAACTTAATTTTAAAATGAAAAGAAAAAACTTTCACGACTCAACGTAGTGGAGACTGCAGAGATGGATCAAACATCTGTGAAAGAGAGCTAGGTTTATTCCAAGGATAATTACTTTTTTGTACCATATTGTTCTTGTTAAATCCTAAGAAATCAGTGATTAGCAAATTGCTCTAAATTAGTATATAAAAACATGTGGTAAATCAAACCTCGTTTACACAATGAACGTACTAATATAACACTTCTAATACAGTACAGAGCAAGACGTAAAAAACGAAAAAAATCAAAATGTAAATCAGGTAATTTTAAACCGTAACAAATGTACTTACCAGATAAGTCTTTAATTTTTATAGTATGAGCGTGTCCAGCCAAACCAAATCTTCCCAATAATTTCCTTGTATCTTGGTATTGCATATTAAAGACACGCTGAAAAGAAGAGCATAATTAATGCAAGAAAAAACAACAATAGAAGCAGTCCATTTTACGGACGTTTTCAAGCCTGTGTCCTGCAATCTGATTGACTGTTGAAACAATAGTGTTTTAAGCGGAAAAAAGTACGAGTCAAATTTCGCTTGCCAGAAATAGTTTTGGAAAACGGTCTTCACAAGTGGCAGCTCATTATAAGTAAACGTGAATTTGGTTACTACTAATATTTGGCCCTCGGCCCTTTCTGGGAAGCAGCAAATAAAGATTCTAGATAAATATAAAAACAGCAAATAATACATATTATTGACCTGTAACAAAGGAAAAAATAATTGTTTTTACCTGTAAATACTCAACAGGTGATTCGTCTAACGTGAGCTAAAAAAAATTATTAAATTACAATATGGTCAACAATTGATATCAACCGCAAGAAATAGAATTATATCCAGGCAACCAAAAACAATGTAAAGTCAAAAGTTCCCACGCAACAAAATTATGAAAAAATGTAGGCGCTGTTTAGATGAAAATGCAATTTAGATTGATAACAGCACTTTCTCTTTCTCTTTTAAAACAGTTGTTAAAAAGAGTGTCTATAAAACTTCTAGATAACGCACATAAAAAGTGTCGACACCTTTTGAATTGTTTGGTTGTGAAGATTGACGGAATATTTATTACATGAAGAAATTAAAAATCAATAATAGTAAATATTTTCCTTCATATTTTTTTCTCGAAAAACTTATATTATTGATTTATACTGATTACAAAAATAGAAAAGGGAATTAATTACTTGATCAGCTGAGTGTTGATTATAAAAACCAATTCTCTAGAAATAAATAAAAGAAAGGAATATACTAAATAAAAATTCCCAGAGCGAAGCAACCGATGGATTAAGTGTGACAATAAAAATGATTTCCATCATTTACTATCTCACATCTCTAGGGTTTGGCAAATGGATCATATCTTAAGGTATGTGATTCAAGCAATTATAATTTTCTCAAAGGGAAATTTCGTGATTTACCACTCTGGAATGATTTCCTAGGATGATGTTATATCCAGGGGATCAAAAGCAATTCCAAGATTGTACATTGATACAAAAGCTCAAGTCAAAAGCTAAGAACTGGACTGCTTTGTTTGCTGCAAATATCGATGACATGATAATTTATACAACATTCGTATGAGTGAAGAAAACTTACGAGTCTTGGGTTCTTTATTGCTTCACCATCTGCCTAAGAATTGAATAAAATTGATTTCAATAACATCATGAAGTTATGATTACGCCATATTTTGTTAATACTGTTTTCCTACCCATTGTAGGTAAAATTTTTCTTTGTGAATGGAATAAAAGGAATAATTACCAGTTCAAATTTTTTCGTCAGCATTTTTAAGAACGTACTTTTCCCAACGCCATTCGGACCAACGATTGCAACTGGAAAAAATTTTGAGTTACTCAAGAATTATATAGTCCAAGCTATATCTTGGGATTCTAAAGAGTTCGCAAAAGTAATCATTCAATATTCTTATGGGATTATTTTTTTAATGTTTTGTGATACAAATACAATAATACTAAATTATTTCATTTCTACCCTACCTCTTGAACTCATATCAATACCAAAATCAACTTTGTTAAAAAGTTTTGGCTGGCCTGGATAACCAAATGTTGCATCTAAAAGAAGGTTAGGAGACATGAAGAGCATTTTCAACTTACTTAGTAGTTTCGAACTTCTGGCCAAAAATTCAATAGTCGAACTGTGATGTTGCAAATGGTGTTAGTACTTAACGGGTAAGGATAATTGCTAAGAATATTAATTCATAAATATTTAAAAACGACAATTTTACCTTTCAAACCAAGTATAGGTGGATTCAACGGAGGGGGGTTTTTCAAAGTGAATTTAACCTTGTATTCTTTGATTCGCTGTAATAGTTCAGGTTGTTGCATTGAGGTCTATTAAAACGAATAAGAAAAAAAAAAAGCAGAATGTACAAAATGAAATAGTATGTAAAAATTACTTCAATTACTTAGTATGATTGCTATATTGATTGTGAACGTTCATCAAAAATCAATGAATAGGGTATTGATCACAATTAGGTTACAATAAAAAATTGCGATTTTTTATGATGATTATTTTGATTGTAGAGACTGATTGATAGATGTCCTTACGGTATGATTGATGAAGATTTTAACATTTTCTCAAATATGAGAATAGTGTTTTTCTATTCTAATCATTGGAAATTAATTTTCTCAAATTTACGAAATTTTATTATTGAAAATTATATCAGAACAATCAACTCTGCAAAGGAGTGCCGTCATCTCCAGTCATCGAATCATCTTACTCTCCTTGTTAGATTCTAATATCTTTTCATCTCCTCTTAAAATTGAGAAGTTACTAGTGGTAAGTATAAATAGTATAAGTAATCTTAAAGGCTAAAGGTCAAAGAACTTGTGTGAATTATAGGAGACGTAGAACTGTACTTGAAACCAACCAAATCATGACCGTAAGGATTATCAATTGCTATTTTATAATACTTTGAAGTTTTACTTCTTCCTGGTCTTTTTTGCTTAGGTTTTTCTTTTGTTTTTGGTTTGATGTTGTTTTAGCTTGGGCTTCCTAAAAAAAAAGAGAAGAAACTATAAATTGGGAACCAACAGCAACAGTATTCTTTGTAAAGTTGATCAGTAAGTAAACTCCATTTAAAATGTTAATTTGAAACATAAATTTACTTTAAATATTTAGTAAGGAAAAAGCAATGGGACTTACAGCTTGTTTTCCTGACTTCCCGGAAGCTTTAAGGGCTTTAATTTGCTTTTCCTGGAAAAAAAAAGAAGACACAAAATGACAATTAAATGGAATCTTTTATGTGAATTAATAACTTTAAATTACTGTCTCAAAACCATAAGAAATCAAATAAAACACTTGAATAATTGAAATGACAAATTGTCAAGAAAACCCACTATAAACATTAATATTCAGTTGGAAAAATAGCCTAAAATCCTTTACATAGTACATAAAAAAATATTTAAAAAGATACATACATAAAAAAATAAAAAAAAGGTATTTCTGTATATATATATATTACTTGAGATTGACTTTTTTCAGAGATAGATAGCAATAACTAATATGCACTTTTTTTACATTGTCAGTGGAGGTCACTTAATTTTGAAATCAAAATCCAGGACTTCAAGAATTTTTTTAACTTTTCCCAGAAGAGAAGAAATAACAAATAATTATCGTCCATAAATGTTTAATGTTAGAATTTTAGGATTTATCAAGATGTAAGACTAAAGGTTTATATAACTTGTCATTTTAAAAGGCTCTAGATTGTTGGAAAATGGCTCATCTTGAATTCAAGGACCCTAATTGGATAAAAACACAAACAAAAACTTGATGTACCTGTCTTTCGTAAGCTTTCTCGTGTTCTCGTACTTTCTGTTTGTACATTTTTTTGAAAGAAGCTGAAATAATAATAAAAAAAAATACGACTATTGACAGACTATAAGTAACGGGTACAAAGGTCTACGAATGATAAAACTATACATTCCAGAACCTACAAGGGACCAAGAAAATAGTACGATTAAAAAGTGCTCTAATGCGATTCACTGGAGAAAGAAAATTAACGGTGGTGGTAACCCCTGATTATTCGATGCAATAATGTACAAGTTATTTGAGGAATAATTAGTCCAAAGGACTGGCAAAATTTAGTTTAATAATAAACTTACTTCTTTTTTTCATTTTATGCATTAGGAGCTATGGTGAATTAATAAATAACTTAATGCTTAACGCAACATTCGCACAAACTACGACTTACAGTAATTTCCTTTGTAATAATGCAGCTTCTGCATGTCTAGATAGAAAGAAAACAACAACTGAAATAATTAAAACATGGGATAGGTGGTGGAACAAACATTCCTATGATAATAGCCAATCAAAAGATAAACCGAAGATTCCAACTAAATTTGTTAAAGCGTGTATGTAAAAGAAAACATATTATGTTTACAGAGGATTACATTGATCTACTTTTATATATTTACTATCGGTCCTGTTATAATTAGCTGGTAATTCACCGTGCATGCTCTCTACATGCAAGTGTTTCAGAGAAAAGGAAGCTAACTTACCTAAATGGATGATATCAGTGCAAACATTATCAAGAAACTGTTGGTCATGGGAAACTACAAGCAATGTCTTCTTCCATTGTTGTAAATAACTGCAAAAAATAAGTAAACGTTTTGGTATATGTACATATAAAATAGAGTATGCAAGAGTTGTACGTCAGACAAAAAAATTTGCCACATAGTAAAGTTTGTAAGAAATTTAATATATATATATATAACTAGTAAATTGACTATACATAATGCAAACATGAGCCTGAAATTTCTTTCTATAATTATCAGTTAACTATTGAAACCTAACTCGTTAGGAAGGCAACATTATGACGGAAGATTACACAGAATGGAACAGTAGAAATACTACGATACTACTATTGAGCATTAAGCCTTACTTATCCAACCAAATAACAGCATTCAAGTCCAAGTGATTGGTAGGTTCGTCAAGTAGAAGTAGTGTTGGTTCCATGAACAAAGCTCTAAATAGACAGGTATGCATATATATATATATATATATATAAATGGTATAACGTTTAAAACCTTTAATGCAATGATGATATGCAACAAACTACACTTGAAATGACATCCTACCTCGCTAAAGAAACTCTCATACGCCAACCACCAGAGAAGTTGCGAGTAGGTCTAGATTGCATTTCAGTTGTGAAACCCAAACCCTAAAAAATGTTATCAAAAAATAAATTAAAAGCATGTTACGAAGGGAATAGATATTGTATGGACAAAGCCCTGTTATGTATATATATATGGTGTAATTTTAATAATTAATTTTATATTGGTATAGAAATAAAGGAATTAGTCGGAACAGCTAATCGAACCCCGGTCACAAGTATACTAAGCTGGAAAACTTACTGTAATTGACCTCAGAGAAAGCAAATCAAGTAAAAGGAGTGAGATCGAGTCAGATATATACTACAACCTTGGCCAAAAATAAAGAGACAAGTTCCAAAACTTAAAAAATATCCCCTTCCCCCTATAACAATGTTGTTTGAAAGCCTTTTGAGTGTTGAGCAAAAAATTGTAAAAAGTTTCATTTGAGAATTTTTTGGACTTAGTTATTTTTCTGAAATAAACAATTTTTGCCAAGTTGATATGAAAAGGATATATTATTAAATCCAGGTTCTAGTCTAATTACATGTGTTTTACTTGGTGGTATTCATATAACCTTTATAAAAGTGTATATGCTTTGCTTACGCTTAGGCTCGTATAGTTGATTGATACACTTATAATGATATGGGATTAAGGCAAAAGTGTCTATAAACAATAACACATGAATGACTTTTAATTTAAAACACAATCTTCGTGACTTTTTTACTATGAAATCTATAAAAATGTCACATAGGTAGTATTATATCCTTACTCCTTTGTTTAAGACAATAAAATTATAAATATATATATACACATTAAAGAATTTGAAACAAAAAAATAACAGAAGATGCCCAAAATATCGCTGAAACACTCTTGTCAAATACGTTTACTGAATCAAGTGTGCAATATTAGAGGTAAAGAACTTTTGGAGATGTTTCCCCATTACTCAAAAGCTCGAGTTTATGTACATTCAAAGAAATTAATTAATGGAAAAGCTCTTTTTGACAAAAGAAAAGTGAACATTGGAAGACCACGAAAGATCACCACACAAGACCAGCGTATGGTGGGTGAACTATTTCTAAACTTAGAGAAAGCGAAGGGACTTTTACATCAAAACGTTTGCAGCTAGAGTGTGGGCTAGGTCACATATCTAACAGAACATTTTGCAGATTGTTGAACAACAGCGGCTATCATTATTTACAGTCAAGAAAAAAGGGGCGCATGACAGCAACAGACATTAAAAAGCGGATGAAATTTGGTCGCAATTTTGCCTCTGTGGCAGCAGAAGTTAGACCAACATTTCTGGAACCAAGACATATCATTCTACCTCGATGGAGTTGGTTTTTTTGCCCACGACAAAACAGTGCTATTGCTTGCAGGACTTGAGAGCGGTTAGGAGCAGAAGTCTTTAAAATCCCAGCTCGCAGCCCCGATCTTAATCCTATTGAGAACCTATTTCACCTTGTCAACAAAGAGCTTGAAAGCCATGCAGTGATACAGCAGATCACCAAAGAAACATTCGAACAGTTCAGCCAGAGAGTGGAGAGTACTTTGCGAAACTTCAGCGTGAAAACAATTGACAATATTATTAAGTCGATGGACAAAAGAGTGGGGGAAATCATAAAGCGCAAAAGACAAAGAATTAGGTATTAGTTTTGTTTATTATACATGATAGCCAACAACTGACTGACTGGGGGGAGGAGGGGGTCATACCGCAGGGCTTTTGAAATACCAGGTTGGTGTCTGGTGCGGGATAGTCCACAGTGCTACATTTATTTAGTTTGAATAAGTCTTCCAGTTTGTTGAAAGATCAAAACCTGTAGATTTGTAAAATTATAACTGCTCTATTCTCCTCCCTGAAAGTCAGTGTCTTTGGAATATATATTTTTGGCATGTATCTGCACTCTCTGTTTATTTGAACTGAATAGTGTTACTCGTGGCAAAAACTAATTTTACTCAGACTTCTCCTAGCAAAACTAGCTGACAAAAACATTTGCCACATGGTTCCACTTCCCTTCGCTGTTCTTTAGGTATCTGATGACTAAACTCAAAGATTTTCCAACGCACCCCCATCATTTCGTTCTCAATTTCATCCGTCTTACCACCCTTCTCAAAACGAATCCTTGACTTTGACGTTGCAAACACCGGTGTATCTGCTTTCAGACAGACATCTTTTGAAAATTGATTTTTAGGGGCAATAAAATGAACTGGTTGTTCTTCTAGCAGAAGCAACAGTTCCTTCCAAGCGATTGCATCTTTTGACCACCTGAAATCGTTCAAAAATATGATTTCTTTCTCTGCTACCTCTACCTACGCGTATTTGTCTTTTGCAGGGTTTGAAAAGACTTGGAAGGTCGTTTGAAGAGGTTAAAACAGAAATGTTTTTCCACAATTTGCTGGTCCAATTATCATAACATTTCTGTTTTTCCCTCTCTCATTCACAAATAAATCTCTCAACGCGGATGCAAACACGATCTCGTGCACGTGATTCAATCTTAGAACTTCTGTTGCCATTGTCATCCAAACTCCCTCACAACCTGGGACACACTCAGCGGCAGCAACATTCCTAATTCTTTCCATTCTACCCATTTTTTGTCGAGCAATCTTATCAACTGAGTGTTCCATTGCCCAAGTGTTTTCGATAAGGTCACTCAGTGATTTTGACGACCGTGACAAAACAAAACTTGCAAGGTCAGTCTTGTCAGTCTCTTTCTGTTCTTTGGCTTTGGCAAAAAGTTCAGTGCTGTTCATCAACTTATTCTCCACCAAAAATTGACTAACATCAAAATTGCTCAGTCGCCTCAGGTTTTTTTGATTGAGAACAAGTTGAAGAACTCTGTTCACCAGATTGGATCTTTCTTTTTGATTTCCTATAGGCTTTACTAGATTTGCTTGTCTTTGGGGAACCAACTTCAGAAAGGTGTGGGTGCCCCTCACTGTGGGAATCTTCAGTATCAGATTTTGTAATATACTTGTAGGCACTGTAGTAATTGTTGTGGGACTCAGAAAAATTGACAACTATGTCATAGCTAGGCTTAGGGAATTCTTGACTGATAACCACCGTTTCGGCCCGCTCAATTTCATAGCAGTGTGATAGTGTTTCCCCCCCCCCATCCTGATGGTTCTCTAAGGCTGTACTGTGGTATTCCACCTTCACTTTGCCAGTACCCTGATCGAAAGCCCCTGCAATAGCTTCCCCAAAAGATTGCCTGGTTGGAAAAAGTCCTAGGTCAGCCTGACTGTATGTTATTAAATAAGTGCTCCTCATTTGCTTCTTTCTCATTTGAGTTGATTGAATATCATCTTGACTTGACATTTTGATTAGTTTTTAATTTATCTATACTGCTATGAATATATTATTTAAAGCTTAATACCATAATGTAAATAACGTATATTTATGTATATTTCCCTATAGAAACAATCTTATTACCCATAGGGGGTAATCTAAAAAAGAAAATAAGCAAACACCATAGGGAAATCTCAAAACAAGTCTAACAACTTATTCGCTCCACATGCGCGCCAATTTTGTTTGTTTTGAAACCGTGTGAAGGCGCACGGATCTTGTTGCTATGACGAAAATCTTTTTGATGACGAAAATCTTTTTGAATGCAAAACTCACTTTTCAACATGATCAATTTTCAGCAGGATCATGAAAGAGTAGCAGACTTTTTTCGTTTCTAAGCATAAAATACTGTTTATGTCCTTCTTAGAGCCTACTTTTTTTTGACAACTTTAGCTGTATACCCCTGTTCAATTTTTTTTTGCATGTTTTAGACAGTCTTGGCCAAAAATAAAGAGACAAGTTTCAAAACTTAAAAAAACATCCCCTTCCTCCTATAACAATGTTGTTTGAAAGCCTTTTGAGTGTATTTCTTGGCTTTTCAACATTGAATTAGGGGAGGGAGGGGGGAAATTTGCCTTGTCTCTATATATTTTGGCCAAGATTGTAGTAATATCAATGCCATTGAACTTCCACTCCACTGATAGGGGCCATATTATATTTAAAACAACACACTCACCGACAGTCCTCTAAATGTAATTATAAAAACCCTCCCCCTCTTTACAAACACTTGTCAATATTTGGCTCATTATTAGGACATCATTTGAGGTTTTAAAATACGACACTAGAAATGATTGAACTTATTTGGACTTACAGAAAGAATACGTCGTGCTCTGGATTCTGCTTTATCTGCACCAATAGCTTCAAGTTCAGTATAGACTTCTTTCAATCGTTTTTGTGCTGATTCGCTTGTTTTTTCATCTTCCGATTCAACTGCTTTCAAAAGATGTTTTTCCTATTATGAGAAAGAAAGAAAATTATTAAAAGTTCTAACATAACATAAATAAGTGGTACATTATTACATTAAGAATGTATCTATTAGAATTAGAATCAAATCTAATGTAAAGTAAAGAAGTCTGCAAATATAGTTCAAATTGAACCTTCAGCAACTATAAACGTGTAATATATATATATATATATATATATCTTTAGTGTAATTATCAAATTCCAAACTCAAATTTAAGTTATAAAATGTTTTAAAAAGATTATAGCTATGCAAATCGTAACAAGCTTCTCGCCAGGCTCTTGATATGCTTATTTTCTCAGTCAAATAATATAAAACTTGATTAATATTCCTTTCCTAAGTTTTATTTTCTAATATCATATAACCAATATTGAAGTTGTATTTCTTCTTCAAGGCAGTTGAAAAATTTACAATTTGTATTTAAAGTTTGAAATTATTTGAATATTGTTGTTTACATCCATTTTTATGTCAGAAAACGAAATATAATATTCGCTACTTTACCTCTGCTAACAGCTCCAATCTTTTCTTGTCAGCTTTCAAAACCATGTCAACAGCGGGTGTTTCATCAACTTGGATATCTGTACATATTACATTAGAGAGTTAAAATGTTTTTTACTTTCCACCAAAAGTTTTTAATCTTTTCCACAATCACATTGTCTTTCCTCTAATAAATACTGTTCTCTTCTATTAAATGTAATAAACACCTTAGAGGAGAAAATTACTCATGGAGAATTATATAAATAAAACTATGAATATGTTAAACATTAAAAGACACAAAGTTTCAGGGTTACAAACCTTGCTCACATAGCAGAACATCGATACTAGGTGGAATTTTAATGAGACGTCTGGCAATGTGTACTAACAATGTTGTTTTCCCCATTCTGAAACACACAGAAAGAAAGAAAAAAAAGTAAAAAAAAAACAACATAATATACATGGCGTGTCATGGTAATTTGAGATCAACTGAGTTTTCATTTTTGAACAATTCAAATAGCCCACAATAGTAAAGGCTATTTGAAGAGTTTAAAATTGAAATGAAGAAGCATAACATTACTGATGAATTATTTGACAAATTAGTTTAATTCACTTCATATTAATTCTTTTTTATCTTACTTTTTAATTCTGAAAATTTTACAATCAAACATATTAAATTGACTTTCCATTATGTTTTGCAATTCAAAACAAAAAGAAATTTGCCATAAATACGAATGGTATAAAGCTATATATAATTATTATTGTAACCATACTGGTTATCACATTTATTGAATACACATCATGGGAGTTATCATTATATCATCATTTTTTTTCTTCTTACCCATTTGGACCAACCAAGCCATATCTCCGACCTTGAGCAATAGTCAAGTCAGCATTAACAAATAAGTCTTTGCCACGTGCAGCTATACTGAATTTCTCAACCTACAATGACAATAGTTATGAATTTACAAGATTTTGCTATAAATAGTGGTATGATTTCATTGTAAGTTTTCTATCAGTATAGCTATTTTGTATACATCTAACTCAATGTCAAAGAGGTCAGAATAACAAAGCCAAAGTAAAATGATCACATGTTGGCAAATTTTTGTTGACATTGTTGATCCGATTCTGCAAGTTGGTAAAAACATTTTACTCCCCCAGTCAGTCTTGATTAATATCAAAATATAATAGTACAAAGATCTGAATAGTTAAGCATGAATATACTTAATATATTTAAAACAATACAGTAGAATGTGTATATATATATACAAAGACCAGAGAAATGAAGATAGCTTAGCATGGAAAAGCCAACCTTAAGTAGATTGACCTGAAAAAAGATATATGAGCATATGTTCCTATTAAACATAGCCATATCATGAGAAAACATAATTTGTTGTTTTCAAAGGCTTAGTAAACACAAACAATCCAATTACCTTAATATCAGTTGCATTTTCTATGACAGCATTTTTTGAAGTTTGCTCTTGTTGTGAAATTGAAAACTGTGATTCATTTTCCATAGATGCTTGCTCAGCAGCGTATTTAGCCTACAAATATCATACAGCGTAGAAATAAATTTACTTTAATTCTTTAACTCTATTGTACTTTAACTTTGTACTTTACTATTGGATATTTTCAAAAGATGGATTCTACTTTCCATCAAAATACAACAAATTTATTATTAGAAAAAAAAAAACACCAGTTTTTAATAGTTCCGAAAATCAAATATTGCACAGGGTTAACATTTTCTTACATTATTTGTAAAAATAGAAGGATTTATAGTGGAGCAATTAAACTTTAATTTTTATGAAGTTACTAACACTGATTGAGGTACTTCCTAAAAGTACAGTGATAGTTGAAGAGTTGAAAATAGGGAAACTTATGGATATTGGATGATAGAATCCATAACTAACAAATCATCAGATTGCAGTAATCATGAATTTTTTATGCAGGTCTCACCACTTATTGCGTGCCCTATCGACAGCATAACGGGCGTGCAAAGTCCTTTTACGAGCCCGAAAAAAATAGGGCTTGTCAGAAATAAAGAGAAAAAAATATTTAACTGTTTAAACTAAAGAATGAAGAAATAATTAACAGCTGTCATTATATTGTGCATGTTATTTTGATGTGTGAAAAGAAAATATATATATATATATATATACTTTTAACAAAAAGGGAAATTCCCTAGAGCATTTCAATTTTCAAGTAAAAATCGAAAGGAAAATTATTGCAACATTTGATGACAATCATCTACTCACCTTCTTTTCGTATACATGTGTTTGAAACAAATAAAAACAAAGAAGTTTAATTATACATGACATCATGAACTAACGTTATTATTAACGATGGCTGACTCAAAGTGTTCGGTAAAACTTACGACTTTTAAAAAATGGCTTTTGCATCAGATTTTTATTTTGAAACAGAAGAAAAAAATGTTGTTTTGGCCATGGAATGTACAGGAAACAGATGAAGAAAAGAAAGACGAGGAGAATAGCAAACTTTACGGGCCTTCACCAAAGAAAATGAGGAAAACAGAAGGCTTTATGATCATCAATGTCGACGACAGGAGCGAAGATGACGAGGAGGGGGCAGAGGCTACAGATAGTGATGAAAGCGAAGAACAACAAACTGATGACGAAGAAGACTAATATTGACACTTCAATATTAGTCTTCTTCAATTGCTTTTTATCTTGATGAAATATCAGTTGTGTTTAGAACTTTACATCATTGTTATTTTGACCTATATATATAAGTTTAGTTTGTGAATTATTACGCGCCCGATTTTGTTCCAAATTTGGTTTTAAGCCCGATTATTAAAAAAGATTTTGGCCGCCATATTGCCTTTTCGCGCCCTATATTTTAGGGCCTGCTATTCTTAATATTGTGAGGCCTGACAATATTGTATTTACAAAACCAAGTAACTATAAAGCTTACCTGTTTTGCAGCTTTCTTTTTTTCCTTTCTAGACAATTTTACAGCTAAAAAAGGAAAGATTTTATAATCATGAAAATGCTGTTTGTTTAACCATTAAATTTTAAACATATATATATATATATATACATTATGTATATAATGGCAGCACATTTGTCTACAGAACATCTGATTAAATTAAACTGAAAATGCTCCTTACTTTTAAATATTATAATGGTCTTAAAGCTTGTTTCTCACTGGACGATAATTATGCAATACAAGGTGACAATATATCAACTTATGATATTATAACCTGCACCTTATAAAAGTGTGCTGTACTACAACTACTGTAGCATGTGTCAAACCAAAAAAAGGTTAAAAGATTGAAAACATATAAATAGACCACTAAAATAGTATAGAGATTACTATTTGAATCATCTCCACCAGCTTCTTCTTCAGCATCATTGTCAGCATCGTCTTTTTCTTCATCACTGTCATAATCAAATCTTTGTTCAGCACCTCTATCTTCTCCCAACTCTAAGTTTTCCATCTTGGTAGCAACATCCTTGCCTTTACCTAATATAGGACAAGATAAAGTTAGAGGTTTTAACTGATGATAAAGTACCGATGATACAAATAACAAGTCATTAAAAGAACCTTTTCTTTTTTTCACTACTTTCTTCTCAGTTTCATTTTGGTTGGAAGTATCTTCTGTTTTATTTTCTTCATCCTCAATAGCTGCCTTTAGAGATTCTAGTTTACTAGATTTTTTTCCTTTTCCACCTTTTTTAACCATTTTTTAATTCTAAAATAACAACAGATTTAATAACAATTGCATTATTTTTTTCAAAACAAAGTATTGTTTACACTATTAATCAAAGCTCACAATCTCTATTAAGTGAAAAATGCATTGATTATACAGGGTGAATCAGCTTTTGTCATTGTAAATATGTTCCAAGTTATATAATTATGTTTTCTGTACAATTAGAAACTAACTAAACTAAACAAGATAAAACTATCATTCTTTTCTACTTCCATATTTAGAGTGTAGTATTTTCTTTGAACCACCCTATAGACGTTTTGCGTGTGACGTCAGTCCCTTTTTGAAAATGGCAGTCAAAACAAAAACATAAACAAAACCATCCGGAGATGCAAAAACACAAGGAATTACAGAAATCTTTTTTTTTGCCTTCTTTCTTCGTGTCTTTCCCCTTTCTGACGCAATCTTTGTTTACATTTTTTTTGAGCATGTGCTGGCTATACTATCCAAACATTTTACTTTAAAATTCTTCTATTCGTTCTTTGGGAAAACGAGCAAACTCCTTTCTATGTCCCTATTCCTTGAATATCAGACTTAGAAGTGCAGAAACAACTAAAATAACTAAGGGAAAACAGAAACTGGAATCTGTGGAATGCTTCTATTTTTTAAACAATATCAGAATACTATAATTCGCTTGTGGAAGAAGACAAATCACATCAAAGTTTAAGAAACTAACCCTCTTGAATGACATCAAATTCCCTGATCCTTACATCCCTAGATGATGTTCTTTTTCTACCGGATGTTCAATCACTAGACGCATATCAATATTTGATTGAAACTCCTAGTGAATTTACTAAAGGAATCTTTAAAGGATTACAAATCACTAGAAGCTTATAACTTTTTTGCTTGTGGTCACGTCCAAGATGTATTTCTGGCTAATATAGAAGAGACTGACTTTTGCTTCATAAAATCATCAGTTTTGCCCAGTCAGATACAGGGTATAAAGGCAAAACTTTATAACGTTTGATGTGCTTTGCATAAATCTGGATAGATATTATCAGCCAATTGCACATGCATGGCAGGGTAAGAAATAGACAACAATAAATCAAACGTAAAACTTTCTTTTCAATTAATGAAAATATAACCTAGTTTTTTTATACATATACAGGACAATTTTGCCGGTTTTTTATAAAAAAACTAACAGGATACAGCACACCTGATCCAGTCAAGTTTGCAACCTCGAGATGAAAAAGCAAATTGCAAAGTTAAGGAAAATTGCTCCTGAAGCAGCTGTGCTAACAAATATATTTATATAAAATATATATATTTAAATATATAAAGCTAAAACATATTTATATATATATATATATATATATCTCATAGAACTTTTTTCGGATTTATCCAGCAGATTTTGAAGACGGTGTGAATCATCTATACGTGCATGGTTCTCTTCCTGCAATTGTTTAATGGTAGTTGACAACTCTTTTACCTTTTGCTTTAATTTTGAATTTTCAGCCTTGAATTCTTCCACTATATATAAAAAAAATCATAACAAGGTTAAGACTTGAACTGTCAATGGCAGATATTGGTTAACGATTTGGAATAAATGTATCAGTTGTTTCAAGAATATATTGCCGAGAATATACTATATAGCCGAGCCCTTATCTGCCTCCTTGATTTAATTGTGTGATAATTTCTTAAATTCTCTATATATATATATATATATATATATATATGCATATATATTCCCTGAGTTGTTGAGGTAATATGGATTTGTGACAATTCTGTCTGGCAATATGCTAGCACACATTATGCAGAAAATATATTGTAAACTTACTAGTAACAACTGGTTCTTCAATAATGGTTTCAGCATCCTCATTAATCAACATCAATCCAATCTTCTTCTGTAGCTGCATTAGATATCAATATTCTACGATGCTGTAATCTTTCGAATCTTGAACTCTGCAGATTAAACATTGTCCACATTAAAACAGAATATACTTGGGACATTTTCCTGATTAAAAGAAAAAAAGGACTACACTAAACTGCTAATCATATAGCTAAAATAAAGTAGTACATATAAAGTACATATAAATAAAGTACAGCTAAAAATAGCAATAGGGTCAATCCATATCAAATCAACAAGGGCATGTAACCCAACCGTCTCAGAATTGCCTGATTTTTGACACAGTAGCTCAGTTTCATGAGTAGATTAGTTGTGCCAAATTTTTGTTTTCAAAAGCGTGTAAGCTTTCAGCGCCGCAACAAACTTTCACTAACGGGTACAACTGTTTCTACTATAATTTTTGATAAAATTAAGCTTGTTTATTGATATTTGGTACCTGACCATTTTAAAGGGTGAGGAATCCAAAAATGAAGTCAAAAACAGAGAATTGTGAAGTCTTCATACCCTTAGTTTCATTTTAAATGAATTCAAAAAAACTTTTTTACAGACACCGGCATAGACAAAAGTGAGCATAAAGAAAGTTGCCCAAATGCTGTGGGCATGAAATTTTGCCAAGTTACTCTACATATAAAGAGGTAACAATATGCAAAAAATCAGCTTGGTTATTTTTTCTTAAATTTCTGAGTGACAACTTAAAATTTGGTTCTTTTCAATTTTATGTATGCTTGCCATGAAATCTTTTCACTTTACAATTTCTATTGCAAGATTTACTAGAGAGGACAACCACAGTATATGATGATATGTTAAATATCGATACATAAGGAAAATGACATAATTGGTAATAACAAGCAAAAATAATTAACAGCGGTCTTTTTGTATATACTCCTTTCTAAACATTATTTCTGTACTTTTCTTGGCTGAAGTTTTCCTTAAATCTTAAGTGAATATAATTTTACTCATGTAAATGGATGAATTAATGAATGAATGAATGGATGTATGTTGCAAGTTGCATTTTTTCATTTTTCTTCATCATCTAACATCCTGATATGTTTATTGGCTTTTCTAAGTTTTGTAGTCTGCGCCCAAAGTGGTGCAGTGGTTGGTTCCTCTGGGTCTCACTCAGTTTGTGTTTGCACAATTCATCAAAATACAAAGCTGTTGGTTAATGCTGCAAAAATAGATCAGACTGCTGATAAACTGATTGAAATGATAGTTTGCAGCAGAGATTCTCGTGAGTGTGAGATGCATCGATGCCCTAAATGCCCTAGTATTGTTACATTGCAGCAATTTTTAGACACAGAACTAACTGAAAATGAGGAAGATGAGGAAAATGAGGAAGATACTATATAATATGACGAAGAGGATGAGAAGTTCATCACTTTCAAACAATGGACAACAACTGATAGAGCTTAGTTAGTGAACAGGACAGAATCTGTGCAAGAAATTTGGCACAAATGGTCTCCTCATGAAACTGAGTCATTGTGCCAAAAATCAGGCAATTCTGAGAGCAGGGTTCCCACAGACATTTCTTAATCAAAAATCCAGACAAAGCCAGACTGCCAAAGTGAATTTGATATTATTTTTCCAGACAATCAAAAGGGCATATATTTTTCCAGAGAAAATCTAATCCCGTTAACCAGAAAAGCACAAAATATTGTTGTTTAAACCTATAATAACTTTAAAATGTTAGTGAAGTTATTATGGGTTGGGGAAAAACTGCTTTGAAAGATAGTTCAGATGGTTGGATGCAAGCTCAAAAAATAGTGTCAATTAAAGTCACAAGAATATGCAAAGTATAAAAGAGCTTGTCTGGAAATATTCTGTAATTTCTTAAGCAAGCTATTTTCCAGACATTTTCTAGACAGTTTTGCCAAATCCAGACTATTTCCAGACTTTTCCAGACACTACTCTAATTCCAGACATTTCTGGTAGATGTGGGAACCCTGGAGAGGTTCGGGTTACATTTTCATTTTGTTTTTGGTTGATTTGACATGGAATGACCCAATAATAACTGATAACAAAACAGCAAACAGCTAGTTAGAATTGAATTTTGCTTAACTATAAACTTACTAAAAATATATATAATAAACAATTCTGACATATATATATATATATATATATATAAAAACTTGTCTTCTTTTTTAAAGTTTTTATATTTCCGCTGCTTATTTTTTGGTTTTATATATATATCTACCTGATATAAAATGTGCACCACATAGTCTGGCTTTGGCGATTTGCTCTTCAGGCCAATTTTCCCTCTTTATTGCTGCTATCCATCTTCTCCCCTTTTCTCCGCGTTTTTTTTGTTGGAATCTTGTAGAATGGGAGATCTTTTTTGTTTACATCCAAAAGCATAACATGTTTCAGGCATTTTCTAATCTTTTTTTTTAATTATTCACAATTATTTACCACTTCCAAACCACTTCACAAGCAAAAATCAACTAAAGGCGCTTTGAATCTTACATTGTTTTGACTGCCATATTTTTGCGAATGCGCAATCTACACAAAACACAGCAAAACGTAAACATTGAAAAACATCTAGGCCTATATACTTATATATATATGTAGGTTGGAAATAAAAAAAATATATTTAATTTTTAGATTTTTATATCACTGACTTCACGTATGTTAATTAACATATCAAAGGCTAATTTGCAGTTGTATCTGACTGACATACAGATGAGTATAATGTTTTTCAATAAAGCTAAATACATCTCAGACTAACTAGTATTGACTGTCAAGTCTCCGCATAAAATAGCAAAATATTGATCGTAGTTAGTCATTATTCATTTAAGGCCTTGCATTTTAACATTGTTATGGTACCTTGTTGTCCGGAACCTTTATTATTTTGTGATAGTTGATCGTATTATAGACTGTATCCAATTTCGAGGAAGAAATTATTTTATCTTTGCGTTATCTATGCGTGGTGTAAGCGTGTAAGCTTTTTCACCAGGCCAGGCAAGTATATAAGAGCCATTATCTTTATATGCACGTAAATCGGCTTTTAGAAGTCAGGAATAAGAGCGAAGCGGCTTCGCTCTTTATATCATTGGGAATTTAACTCTTGACTAACCTGATAACCACATCAGTTTTTTCTAGGTCTGCACACTGCACACTGCCCTCTGAAGGCCAACCGAAAAAGCGGTGACCTAGAAAAACTGGTTATCAGGTTAGTCTTGGCAGCATCAACGAGCGATGTTATCTCCTAAAATAAGCTATATAGTTTTATCACATGATCAAAATTCTCGGAACTTTTACTTTCACTTCGCAAATCTTCATTTTCACACACTACAGATTTCTGTGTCATTTCAATAAACAAGAAATGTGTGTACTGCAAAACGACTGAACGAGAACGACAGCAATCAAACTGAACAAACCTCCTTTTATAACTTACAATTTTAAATGGTTTACATATATTAATAGATTTTGCTAAAGTCATATAGTTTGGTGGATATTTGTTTATTTTGATATTTATTTGGGCGTATTATTTACCTTTTCGGCAGATTATTTTTTGGGTCCGCCGAGTTGTTTATGTATTTATAGCAGCTTATGATAAAAAAAAGAAGAATAAGGTTAGCTTTCAAGAGTTGTGACATCATAAACAGTTGCATCAACTTGAATGTGTAGTCGTGTCTCAATTGATTAATTATATGATTACTTAATATTATTGACTTACTTGACTTGACTTTATTAGCGTACTCCAGAGAGCCTTGCAATGTTCGTATTGACAGCTTTCTTCCATTTGATCCTGTCTTGTGATAGACGCTCTGCAGTTAATATTGGCAGGTTGGTATCGTGCCTAATATGGTCATTCCAACATTTTAGAGGTCTTCTGCGAGGTCTCTTCTTGGTGAAATCTGCTTTGTATGTTCTTTTTACAAAGCTGGTGTCTGGTAGTCTGTTTAGGTGACCAAATCATTGGAGCCTTCGTCTTCGAATGATATCTATGATAGTTTTGTCCACAGCAAGTCGCCTTCTTACATCTATATTGCGCAATCTATCTAAATCTAGAGAGACACCCAAGATAGCACGAAGGCATTGCATTTTAAACACCAAAAGTTTACTTTCATCTTTTTCAAGGATTGTCTACGTTTCACTGGCATAGATAGCGATTGGGACAATCAGAGCGTAATACAATCTGATCTTCAATTT
>JAUEKX010088769.1:0-12643 GCA_031834005.1 Dendronotus venustus
TATACAATATACAATATACAATATACAATATACAATATACAATTATCAAGGTTCAGTGCGGTGAATAATGCTGCCTCTCGGCGCTACAACACATTGCACACTAGACCAGATATTGATAGGAATTCTAACGTAGGAATTTTTCCCGTGTAGTGAATAACATAATTTCAAGTATTGCTATGATATTATATCACTCTCACTCTGTGCGTGAAAGTTTGAAAGTGTCGACGGATCATAAGGTCTTTCCAGCATTGCGTATCAATATTTGCAATGGATACATCCCTCACAGGTCAGAGTTGAATATTGATATGAATTTATAGGCTTCACGGTTGAAGAGTTACAAAATCAAAGAAACAGTCAACCAACAACAGTCTTTTATAAATTAATTCTTCTATGGCCACTTTTTGTTCGTTGTTAAAGTGTCTAATAAATGATATTTTCTAGTCCAGGTTTGTTTCTCTTCCTCTTGCTCCTTATAATGTCTGTAACTGATCATTTGTTTCCCATGCTTTGAGCAAGACTTGACTAGACGTCTAGATCTAGACCTAGATTGAATTATGAATGGTTGTGTGTGATGTATCGAGCTCTGACTGTCGTAGGGAAATAAGGGACAAATCAAGTTAACTTTTAAAAGCTTCTATGATAGCTATGTATCCACATATTATCTGTCACTTAAATTGCATTTGATGCGCATAGAGAAAGGGTGAAAACGTTATAAAGATACCAACTACTGGTCTATTCTAGGCATAAAGCAGAAGACAGAAGACCTAGTCTGACTGGCTTGGCCCCTTAGACAGATCAAGTTGCAGTGCTTTGACTTCTCTTGGATTCCATTCAAAGACTAAACGGATGTCCATGTTAATATTGGACTTATGGGACTTTGCATCATCTTTCCTGAACCATGGGTTTATCAAATCAATAGTATTTGCATTTTGTTTTCAGAACTGTAGGCCTACGTAACGGATATCCGGATATTTACGGCTAAAAGATCCAACTCTACATTCTGATTCTGTCTTTTTAAAGTAATAGCTTGATGTAATGTATTCTCATTAAACAGATAACTTTGCATTATCCCGGTGTAACAAAAATTCAACTGTACTGCACGACTTGTACTCTTATTGTCACACTGTTAGCTTTTTATTATTTATTTCAAACATGTTATAATTGGGATTTTTTTCTGTTTCTATTTTAAACAGATCCATGCTTAAAGGCATCCTATCTTCACTTAAACGATAAAAGATGGACAGTGAGGAAGATCCTAACTCCATTCTGTCTTTGCCCCACACTCTTCTTCAGTCCGACAATGGACCATCCACGTCAGCACAATCGATTGAAAAAAATCAGCAATGGTTAGAGCCATCTGACTCGGAGGGAAATTCATTTGGTGTCACCAGTCATTATACAATGATCTCTCCCTCGCTGATATCGCTTCCATATAATATGACACCGGGAGGCTCTGGTGGGCAAATAAGTACGAGTTCGTCGAAATACTACGAAAGTTCAGTAGATGGTAACAACATCGCTTCTCCCAATGACCACAATGGATCCAGCATGAGTTCGTATTGCAGACCCGAACACCAGCCATTTTCCAGTGGGATGTTGTTGGGATCTCGTTCGTCGGTGAGCTACTCCAGCCATGTCTCCAGCAGTAGCCTCGAATTCAACAACGGGTCGTCGGTTGGTGGGAATGAAAACAATAATAATGAAATGATCGTTTATTACCAGACCCCCTCTTCGTATCGAAACTCCAATCTGTACAGCAGCCATAATAACTCGCCGGGCACGAGTGGGGATAATTTTGTCCATAACAACAACACCAGCAGCAGCAGTGGTAGTCACCAGTTTGAAATGGCTCAAACGGTAAACCCAGGCATTCTCAGCCACGCAAGCTATGAACACAGTGCCATGGACACGGGAAACCCCGGGGAAGTGAACAGACCGCCTAACAGACACCAACATCTTCAAAACTATCAAAACCAAGCAGATATGGAATTCTCAGAGGTAGGATTGATGAATAGATTTTATACCTACAGTTGTTTATACTTTTTTTTTAACAATCTGTTAAATAGATTATATTACAGTAGATTTTATATAGTTGTTTACATTTGTTTTTAACAATCTGCTCAATAGATTATATCTTAGTTAATACTTTTTTTAAACAGTACATAATTTCACACTGATCATTTATATTTCCATCTGATGGAAACCTTGTACCTTATATTTGATTGCGATTTTCTTCTTTATCTTCCAACCTACAGCAAATCCTTGATTCAAGGCCAAAACATGCAGAGTATTTCAAGGATTTTGGAGGGATTCACAACATGTCATCAGCAAAATCTAGCATGACTTTCAGTCATGAATCAGCTTCCTCTATCGATAAACGGCAACCAGAAATGAACTCTTTGGTCCCTGAGTTTGATTTTACTCTCGGGCGGGGAGACTTTGGTCCTGGTAGTTGTTATAGGTAATGAGAGTGCTATTTCTTTTTCCTCTACATAGCAGTTTCCTTCATCACGTCTTTCTTTCTTATTGAAGCATTAAGCTACTATTGGTACTCGTGTATAATATAATAGATTTTTTTTCTTGTTGGCATCATTTTGACCGTCCCATCGATGTGAATATAACTTACACTTACACGATGCGTTTAAAACTTCTAGACAAACTCATACATATTGCAATATTAGACTTTCTTGTAATTTCATTTTTACTCTTATTAAAATTTGATATTCTAAATGAATTGCTTTGGAAAAAAATTGATTAAAATTTTTAATAATAAGAAACATTTTACTTTTGTGACTGAAAGTTGTCCTTTCTATCTTGTCTTTTTTTACACTGGTTAAAGAGGATAGTGGTATGTGTGTGTGTGTGTGATTATATAACATGTCTCTGTAATATGAAGTATTGTGACCAAACGAAAAATTTCCAGAAATGGACAATAAAGATCTATTATTATTATTATTCTTGTATCATCTCTGCAGGTTAGATCAAGATCACCCGAGTCAAGATAAGAGTTCTCTTCCATTGTCACAAACAAGCGATGCCAGAAAAATGTCTTCACTTCACTTGGAGCCAATGAGTCGAACCTACGAGGGTCTTTATATCGGGGCAAGGAAAGCTGTTAGCGAATGCCAGGGCATGAAGGAAAAAGTGTCGATAACAAGATCCTCCGATAGCAATAAACTCTCGATTGAAAACAAAAAATTACTGGGTTCTTCAAACAACAAAAAAGACAACAGGCAAGCAGCAGCTAAACCAAATCTGAAAGACGAAGAAAATTGGAGTGGACGAACGCGCACTCACAGAAAAATGGCTCGATTGCTCGGACAGGCGGCTTGTGGACAAATAACTCAAAACAATTCTTCTCATGATTTTATGTCAAAGAAGACTCAAAGTCTATCAGATACTAATTCTATGCAAGACTCACACAAATCACACACGGCTCCGAGGAAGCTAACGTATCAGGACATGAATCTCAGAGATCTGTCAGACCATTTGAGTTCGGTAAAAAGCTCGGATAGAGGGGCTAATACTAATAGTTTTGACGAAAAACTTGCCCCCTATGAAAGAAGAGAAGACGATCAAATCAAAGATCCAAACTCTGTAAGAGACACTAATAACGCAGGAATTGCTTCCATCAACAACATGCCATCGCACGCTCCAATTCCTTTGTCATCGCTTCCTAAAGACTCGATGTCGACTCTTTTACCCAACCAACATTTGTTATCCTCCTCCACATCCGCTCTAGACTTTGAGTTCCAGCAATCGTTAGCGCACAGAGAGTTAGAGCTCAATCCACAACTCGTCCTTCAAGTTTCTAAAGACCTCGACATGGAGGAGAACCTGGCAGAAAATGTAAACCAGTCAGAGTTATTCCCCCACCACATGGTGGACCCGCATCAAATTGCGTCCGCAAATTTTACGTTTAACGACAACCTCAACTCGCAATGTCCGCAGGAGATAAATCTTGATTCTTACCTCGAGTCATCGAAGGACATCGGTTTCAGTAAAAAGTTTTCCTACCATGGCCACAAAAACACACTGTTGCCGAAGATCGACATCAACATCGAAGAGTACATGGAAGGTCACGTGGTGGATAAGGACTTGACGCAGGCGTACTTCGACCGGACGGACATGCCTCAGGATATGACCATGCATCAGAAAGGGGGTCTGGACAAGCCTGGGCCCCCCGCCTCCTCCTCCTCCTCTTCCACCAGTCACAATAGTACGGGAAAGTCGAGGGAGCGGGAGAACGGAGGAGTCAAGGCAGGAACCAAACACAACGACAGCAACAACGTTTGCGAGTTACAAAAAGAGCTGACGAAATCGTCCGCTAAAGAAAGCATGAAGGGGGTCCGAATTCCGAGAGATATCAACCGAGCGTTAGAAATTTTCCAAGATCTCCAGGAAACTGAAAAAGAGGAAGAAAAGCGTAGGAAGGATTTGGAGAGACAGCAACAGCAACAACAACAGCAGCAACAACAACAACAAAGCGAGCTTCAGGTGTCCGAACAACAGCACCAGATTCAACAGCATCAGAAATACCAGCCGAACACTACAGTTAATTCAAGCCCCAAGAAAACCTTCCAAAACAAACATCAAATTGAAAGCATGGCTTTAACGGAGCAATCGTTACTCGGAATGCAAACTAATTTCATCGAAGATCAAACGGAAGAAAATGTGAATTTTCTCGACCAATCTTCCTACTGCTTTCCCGACCAATCATCGTCCGCCTCGGGTTTCTGCGACCCGAACGATATCCAAGAAATGTCTCAATACGCCGGAGGATTCCCCGCGCTTTATCCGCCTTCGGACGTGGAAGTCGCAATGCTCTCAACCGCCAAACAACGGGACTACCAACAAAACACGAGTAGTGGTTATAATCAATTCCCGGATTTAGACTATCACATTCTTAAACGGCACGCTTTATCGGCTGCCGGTAACAACAGCAAAGACATGGAGATGATGTCCTCCTCCTTCCAGCTGTCATCGGCGGCCGCCATGCCCTGGTTGCCAGGCAACGCCGCGCCAACAGACCCGGAGCTGCTTCGATTCAATCTCGGAATGCCTCGCCTTCCAGAAAACCTAAGCTTACCGATGGACGGCCAGTCGTGTAAGTTTCCGACGGTCTCCAGCAGTGCGGAAGAAAATCGAGGTCAATGCCACAACGAATCGTACGGCGACATGAACGAGCCGATGCCCGCGCTGGATCCCGATAAATTCCAGAACTTTTCCGCGTTCTGCGAGGGAGTGTTGCCCTCCATGGGCCCCGTTGCGGAAAAGCCGCCCACCATGGATATCGTGGAGACGTCGAGGCAGAATCTCTACATCATGATGAAACAGGAACAGCTGTGCGATGCTATCCTGTCCACATCGACGATGGAAGTCAAGGTTAAATAGTTTGTTTTGTTTTGTTATCCAATACCTTTTACCCCATGCGCAGTGTCGGGACCGAGCTCCATGCTCAGTCTCAAATGATGAATGAGGTAGATGCCCCAATAAACCACCTTTGACATAACACAGACCTAGGAAATACTATGGATCAGGAACTACAGCAAGCAGGTGATCAGCCCACTGTGCCCGTCCTTGAATGGCGCTATGAGCAATACTCTTGATGCATTACTCAGCTGCTAACCAACAAATGTTTATCTCGCCTACTTTGGGTTGCCTCTCGTTTAGAAGTAAAAATGAGAGAACCTACACTGCAGGCTTAGGGTAAAATAGGATAGATTAAACTTAAGACTTAAGAAAGCATTCTTATAATTATTCTATACCGCGTATCCATGGTCTTCACCACTCTTTAAGATCAAGAGCTACCACATTTGGCACTGACAAGTTTTCTTGTTTGTATGCAACACAGCGTTAAATTTTAAAAATGGTAGAAAATTCTTTATTTGTCGTCAACTTTGAGTATCATCATATTATTTAGGATTGATTATGATAATAATAATGTACATTATCTGTGTGAGGACAAATCTTATTTTGAAATTTCAGCTAGTGTGTGAATGATTGTATCAATACTTCATATTACAGGAACATGTTATCATACTGCACAGACACACACATACACACACACACACACACGCACACAACCTCGACTTGCCTCACATATTTTTAACATAGCTTTCTAAGTTTTCTTATCTTTCTTTTTTCAAGTTTTTCAGAGAGATGAAAGAAAATCATATATGCAGTAATTATAAACCATGCATTAAGATTCCTAACATCTTTTTCAATTTTCAATTACCAGATAAGAAATAAAGATCTAAATAATGGCTCATATCAACTATTTCATTTGTTATTTCATAGCAGTTTTCTCTTTACACCTTAAAGATAGATAGTTATATAATATTCTCTATGTCTATGTCATGCATCTATTTCTTGTCTTTACCATACCTTCTTCAGGTCCACCAAACCATCTTGTGTTCTATGAGTCAATACCTGAGCAACCTGCTGCTTTCTCCGAGTCAAAATTCCACGCTGTCTGCTGATCCTAAGTCATCTTCATCATCATCATCGACGTCGTCATCTATGCCGTTTCAGCAATCGTCGAAATTCAAAAACCCAAACCAGCCTCCTGCTCCGAGCCAAAACGCCCACCATCACCATCTGGTCATGCTGGTAATCAACTGCGACAACATCAAATCCAGCTCCGTCTCAGCCTTTTTGATGTTCATCTACCTGGGGAAAACAGAATTCAGTGAGACCAATATCCTAGACTTATTCGTTCTAGCGTCCACTCTTCAAGTATCGAGTCTGAAAAACCTCTGTCTCGAGTTTATGTGGCAGGCACATATCTCGGAAGACGAGGTCAAAATTCCTCTCCTACAGATTTCTTCGAACAGAGGCGGCGGCGGTGTGGAGACGCGAGACCAGGCGTGCCATGCAAATTTGGTCAACAAGAAATGTACGGAGGATAAAGGTATCAGCGCCGTAGTGCGGAATCCTGAAAAGATTGATGTCGCCAGTCAGACTGATCAGTCGGCTTGTAAGGTCGGAGGGGGCGGGCAGAACGAGTGGGTCATGCTGAAGAAGACCAAACAGAAAACGGTCTCTCCTTCCAAAAGAGCAGGTCAAAACACGAAGAGCTCCGCCATGCCCGAGAATCAACTCGCTTTCAAGCCGGGCAAGAAACCCTGGCTGAGCCCGAAGAGGAGATTCAAGTCGGAGCAGTTGGCCCAGTCTAAAGGCGACCACCAGGTTGGTCCTCCAAGGGTCAAGGATAAAGACGCCGCTTTTCTTCCGCCCGACAGGAAAATCTGTCGCCACAACGACGATGACAGCGAAGATCAGGCAGCGTGTAGTAGTAATAGAGGAGGAGCAGGAGCTTTGGATCAAACTTCGACTTCTTCCTCGAGAAGCAGCTTTATCCCACCACCCAGTCATCATCGCCTTACGTGCTCAACGCGGCCTAGAATGATGATGCCTTTCGACAAAACCCTAACCGCAAACCAAGGTGGTCAGTACGACGTCAGTGATATGTCGGTCAGCTCTTCAGACTCTAACTCCAAGGCCCCCACCCCCAGACACGTGAAGACAACGGTGGAGATTGCGGAAGAAGCCGCAGCCGCTAAGATTTCAGCTCACACAATTTCTACAGGAGCTGGGGGGAGGAAAGGCTGCCTTCTGTCAACAAACTCTTCCGAAGGCGGATTGGACTGTAGTAGTAGTAGTAGCCAAAAGACGAATATAGAATTCACATCGGAGAGCTTGAGCGGTTTAAGTGGTTCTCGTGACAAAGATATCAGACCAGCGCTAAGCGGTGCCTCTACGACAAGTGGTTTAAAGAAACATTCGTTCACTAAATCTAGCAGTGATCACAACAATGATGTCAAGCCATCGAATGCGATCAAGTCATCGCACAATAATTCTTCGATTTCTTCACAAGAAGACATTACTACTGCATCATTAGCATTAGCAGCAGTGCGTGAAAACCTGGTGAAGAAAAATATCATCCACCGCGAGATCAATGCACCCGGCACATCCGCCGGTGTAAGTTCGAAAGGCAAAGAACACAATAACGACAGCAGATGTCCAACCATTTCCAACGATTCCGACGGTGTTGTGAGTTCTAATTCTAATTTGAACGGCAATTACAGCAACAACAACAACAGAGGAAGTGCTACGGGCTATTTTCCCGTCATCAGCGAGGGTGATTTAAATCGGGTCAGCTGTTTCATTGATTCCATCGTCAACAAAATGGGGTCGGAAACGGAAGACGCCGAGCTTCAGAAAGTCATCCATGACCTGGATAAGGAGTTATACAAGCCCCAGAATGCAACACCCCTCCTCGCGTCGTCGTCATCCCATCATCCCCCGTCAACATCTTCATCGGACACCACCACCATACCACCCTCCTCTACATCCACACCAGTCGTAGTATCTTCGTCTTCGCCGTCTTCCATCCCAGTAACGTCATCAACCTCGACGACAACCACCGTCGCTACACCTTCTTCTTCTTCTTCTTCCGCCTCAAAATCAAAGTTGGCCACCACTGCTCAAGGCTTCAGAAAACGGCTCATTCAGTTGGTGAAATCGGAGAATTTAAAACTCTCATCGACAAACGCTTTGGCGGACACCGACATTGACATTGCCAGAAACAACAATGAGGAAAGAGATCTTCGGGAAGAAGCGAGGGAGGCTGAATCAAAGTTACAACAACTGCTTCCCGTGACTGCTACTGCTACAGAATTAGGTCATGGTACAACTATAGCAGCAGGCTCTAGTGACAAAGAAAGTCGTCGTACTGGTGGCGATGGGAACCAAATTATACCATTTACAGATTCACTGCCGGATAGCAAAGGTAAGGAAGAAGGTGGGGGTGTGGTGGCAAAATGATACAGTGAAACTCGAGGTCGTCGGGACTGACTGTTTATGCTCATTGAATCCGAGGTCCCGATGAATGCGAGGGGAGGGGAATATTCATAATGTGATAAAATGGGGATTAAAATATACCTCGTTGTATCCAAGTTCCACTGTAGTTACTCAGACTCTTCATCTTATACTGTTTTTCATTCAAGGTTTCAATTTTTGGTTTTAGTTTTGCCAAAGTGTAGCATAAGGTACTTTTGGCTTATTGAATAATAATATATTTTACTAACATTGAATGAATCCTTGTGTTCACGATTTGAATATCCCGTAAAGATGTCCAGTGTTTAGATCAAACTAGAATATAAGAAATTGTTAAAATTGAAAGCGGTTCGAAGAATGATTTGTGGTTATTAATGGACATGTCCCGATTGTGTAATGCTTTCTTTGAATTCTCTATGATGACACGTCTGTAAAACAAATTTTCTGTCAGGATGAAATATATAAAGATTATTATTATTATTATTATTATTATTATTATTATTGTTATTATTATTATTATTATTATATTTCTATTGCATCATCAGCATCCACAGCCGGCATAGGGGAAGAAATGTGTGGGTCTGTGTCGGAGAGGGAGAGGAGTAAAGAGACGACGATCACAGAAGACGATGAAAATCAGTTTCATCACAAGATATTCAAGAGGAAGCGAAAATCAAAACCAAGGTAGGCGAAATATGTTTGTTTGTTAACCAATACCTTGTACGTGTACCGCTTTCGAAGTGTCTGCACCCATCTCCAAGCTAAGTCTTAAATGGCAACAACCACCTTTCCACAAAACACAGAGCTGGGAAATACTATGGATCAGGAACTACGGCAAGCAGGTGATCAGCCCACTGTGCTCGTCCTTGAATGGCGCTATGAGCAATACACTAGACGCATTACTCAGGTGCTAACCAAACACTTTTCAACTTTTTATATCACCTTCTTAGTGTTACCTCTCATTTAGATGTAAAAAAGAGAGAACCTACACTGCAGGCTTAATAGACGAAATAGATACCTATATTGATTTCTATTCCTCTTTGAGTTTTAGTTCTATCTAGTTTATATTATTTTATGTAGTTAAAAGAAATCCAACCCCTAAATTGCGTTGTTTTAGATATTTTTTGCTAACTTATGTACTGACCAATTTTGTCTTGACAGACAAATGCTGACCCAGAACTAAAATATGAATGTGTTTGATTTGTACTGACTTCACTTCAAATGTGATTGGTTCTTCAGTATGCCTGTGTCGAGTGAAGTTTTTTTAAAGCGTGATAATAACAATACATAGTAGAAATGTCTATGTATTGTATAATAATAATACATTGCATCGCATTTATATAGCGCCTTTAAAAGAATGGACCGTGCGTTTAGGCGGCATGCACTGTACATAATATATTGGTTACTGTTTGTTTTTCAGGAAAATGGTCGGCAGTGAGGGAGAAACCGCCACGACCGTGATTTGTCCGAAACTGAAGACTAGAAAATCGACTGGGACTGGATCAGATGTGGACAGCGTGAATAGTAATGCTGGTACTGGTAGTAAAGCCAGACCCCGCCGGACTGCGACCAGCGATACAGAGGGCGGTGGAGGTGGTGGAGGTAGAGCTAAGACAAAGAAAGCTACGGCCTCCTCCTCTTTAGACGACTTAGAGGGGGCCAGTCTGATAAGAAACGTGAGACCCCCGCCGAAGAAACGAGCCAAGATGGAGCTCGAAAAAATGTTGCAAGTCGTCGCCGATGACGACTGCGGTGCTGCTGCTGTTGTCGCTAAAAAAAATGGCGGAATGACGGCGGGAAGAGACAACGACAACAACGAAAAAAGTGTTCACCCTTGTCGAGAAGACCAGCAGGAAGTTAATGCAAAGGCAGTCTGCTGCGATAAAGAGAATGAGAACGAGAAGGGTTCGGATGATGGCGACAATGATAAGAAGAAAAACGAAGATGGTGGTGGTGGATGCGATGCGTGTAAGGTCATTGTCGATGAAGACGAATTGTTGTTGAAAAAGTCCCCTAAGTCAAAAGACAGTAGTAGTAGTAGTAGTAGTAAATCAAAAAGAGTGACAAGGAAAGAAACGAAAAAAGCTCTGCCGATCAAGGTGAGTTTTGGTGCTAGTTGGCTGCTTTTCTGTTATCATGGTTGATACACAAAGCTCTATACCTATCTGTTTATAAATTGATCTTAAAGAAAACAATATTTTCAGACCAAATATGTATTTTGTCACTGATATGTTCAAATTTCCTGATTGTGTAATGCTCTCTTCGAATTGTTTATGATGACACGTCTGTAAAACGAATTTACTGTCAGGATGAAATAAAGATTATTATTATTATTATTATTATTATTATTATTATTATTATTATCAAATACTTGCTTCGTCCTCAAAGGTGATGATAATAATTCGGGGGTGTAAATCTTTCAGATTATTTATTTAATTTCTAATTTCAAATTTATTTACTATGCAGCAAGTGAACTGACCAGCACAATTAGTTTTCATTTCCACATTGCTACTTTCATCATTTCATCGGGATGTGAAATGTTTAAGTTTAAGAGCTAGTAATGAGCTAGTAATTTTGAGGGTTACAGATTTTTTAAAATTCAGAGTTCCTTCTTTAATTCTTTAATTCCTTCCCATTCACCTTTCCCCAGAAATCACGGCCCGCAGACTCCCCAAAGACAAAACAGAGTCAAGCGGAGGCCAAGAGCATAACGGAACACAAGCCCGTGAAGAAAACGGAGAAGAAAAAATCTGTCGCACCGCTTCTCGCCAAATACGCCAGCCAGCTGCAAAAACAGTTTGTCCAATCGGGTCTGAAGAGACGCGTGTTTTCGTGCAAGCTGTGTAAATCCTACCTGAAGAGCGCCCTCATCTCGGTCAAGCACGCGGTGACCATTCACAAACTCCAGGGGGAAGACGACGTTTTGCAGAGCATCACCGTCGGGTCCAGCGACAATAGTCACGAGGTAGGTGTCACAAAACGGCGGAAGCGGATAACCCTTTTCCTTTCAAAGCAGACGTTGGAACACACCCTTTTCATTCCCCTTTGTTGTGTCCACAAGATCTTGGATAAGCGCTAGATATATGTTGTTGTTGTTGTTGTTGTTGTTTCTATCCCAGGGGCCTCTGAGTCATGGCTCTTCTGCCCAATGTCATATGGTAGAATTGTGCTGTCTTCTTGAGCTGTTCTGTTGTACTGTACTGCGCTATGTAGATATATAAATTGCCAATTTAGAGTTTTTCCTTCTATTTTCCCCTCCACACACACACACCAGGCGTGTGCCATCTGCGGCTACAAGACGAAGGACCCCACCTACAAGTACATGCACTACCACAAATACTTCAAGCACAACGTGGCCTTGCCACCCGGCCTCACCACGCACCCGTGTCCCATGTGTCGACGAGAGTTCCAGACCAGCTACCAGCTCAGCGAACACGTTCACCGGCACGCCGAGGAATTCAATTTCACCTGCTGGTACTGTGGCCAGGTGAGTTAGGCAGGGGGTTTGAATTGAATACTTCTTCACAATTTATTATAGAATTTCAAAGATCTGTTTTACGTGATATAATTAATATCACATTACACTAACACAAACAAGATAGTTTATTTGTTTGTAACCAGGCACAATAATAATAATAATAATGATAATAATAATACCTTACACCGAAAGATACAAAAGGTAAATTGATCAAGAAAGAAAGATAATAATGATAATAATAATGGATAGCATTTATATACCGCATCTCCACATTAATGCTCGAATAAAAATGTTGTTTTTTAATTTCAGTTACTCCTCCCGTCT
>JAUEKX010088991.1:0-12638 GCA_031834005.1 Dendronotus venustus
TTTAATTTCGCGAAAATGGCCAAAATTCGCGAAATTCGCGAAAATTAGTCCTCGCGAAAATAAGTCCACTTAAGGTATATATATATATATTCTTAAAGCCCAACTAGGAGATAAAAATTTAAAAATATGTTTCCCTGTGCGCTTAAAGATGGTAAGTACCCCGATTTGCATGGTTTTAGTTTTTGAAAATATCTTAAAATATGTTCATTTTTTTACTATACAGTCAGGCTTTGGTTAATTAGAAAGATTTATCGTAATTTTACCATTTTTTCCAAAAACTGCTATATTGCGACTTCCCCTCAGTTTTGTAGTATTTTTAATTATTTTTGTCATTATGTAGAAAAACTTTTTTTCAAAGTTAAATATCTAGAAAAAATATTCCGTTAGGAAACACTATGAAAAACTTTTTCTATGGGGAGTTATAATTGATTAGATTGAATATTGTTATCGAGAAAACACCATTTTCAAGTTCACACCCTGTAAATAGTTTACTGCAAAAAAAATCAACGGGTATGGCTTTTTAAGTAAAGAAAATTTTAAAGACGTAAACAATAATTAGATATTGATAATTATTATCATTCAAAAAAAAGAAGAAAAAAACCTTTTGCAAAAAAATGTTAAAGAGGGTACTGTGACTATCCTTAATCAAGAATTAACGGCACTCTACATGAATCTGACAAGATTTCGATTTTCAATAACTGGTGAAGCTACCTTTTCTAGTTTTTGAAGAGAACAAGATTGTAAAACCCATTCACCTTGTGCATCTGTTCTACAAAAAGTAGCATTTAATGTTGCCAATCCCTTGCTACCCTCAAGTACACATTCAGCAGTCCATTTATCTGCTATATCACCTTTTATACGTTTATCCTCAACTGAAGATAATGGACCTTCCATCTTTTTTAAATCAATTACAAGATCATGAAAATGTTGAGTCAAATTACCAATTTTATCCGCCACCCTAAACCCACACATTTGAACAGGACTTCCAAGAATTTCTATGACAGCTTCATTGGTTTGAATATCTTGAATTGCTCTGGACAGAGTTTCTTGTTTTATATGCATTGATTCGTGTAAATCATCAAAAGCATTACTTTCAGAGCTTTTGCTTTGTTCATACATTTTGAAGATTCTTAATAGATCATCTTTTCCACGAGCTAAATTGTAAAAGACCAACATTCGTATTTCATCATCCAAATCGTGGGAGGAAAAAGGAAACTCCTTTGTATCTTTTATGTCCACAAAAAGGGCAACAAAAATCAAGCCACCCCAAACAATTCCTCCAGTTATCATAAACACAGTACGCGACCATCTCTTAAGAAATTTAAATGGATTCGATTTACCAGTGTCTTGTTGGAAATGCTGAGTCATTGCCTTTTGATGTTTTGGACGAAAACTGTCAGTTGATGGGTCATATTCATATTGTGCTTTACCTTGGAAGTGGTTAGTGCCATATATCCCTCTCGTCATTGATAAATGTTGTAAGATATTATATTTATTGCTTTTAAACTTGACTTCAGGATTAATTATTTCTAAAATTCTCTTTAAAGATGTCTGAAATGGTTTTACACGTATTGCCCACATTTTTTCAACTTTAACTAAAAATCAAAAAAGTTAATTATATGCATATGCATATATATATAATCAAGTCACTTATATCCATTGCATATATATAAAAAACTGTTTTCTTAATCAGTCAAAAGTTTTGAAGCTTTATAAAGATTCCGTGACTTGAAACCTAGGCCAATAGTGTGAAATTCTTTTTCAATATTCTGAAAGTTGATTAAATTTAGAAATGAATAAAAGAAAAGTCAAGAGCCTCTGTAACACATCAAAATTGACAAAATTACACTTAGAAGCCATTATGAAATTATGAAAAAGAATCATTAGACGCATGGAGAATGTTGAATCATTATTAAGCAGAGAATTATCAACATGGATAAGATTACAGACATGGATGTCTTTAGGAAAATTGTAAGTAAAATTGTTATGAAGCATCCCATACTCCTGGAAATGAAGAATTCTCTATTGTGATTGCTTTGTCGTATGCACACAATCAATCAACTTGATTGAAAACAACTATACGGGTCCTATATGCGTAAAGAAAGTCTTTAAAACGTACTCACCAAAACCAACAAATGCTAGAAAGTAATAATAATTTTATCCCAATATGCTACATGTAGTACAAGAGCAATTTGAACATATCAAAAATCTATTCTGGTGATAGTTGTACTGTAAGTTTGCAACCCATTATTAGCTGACGAGGAAACTTTAAACGTACTGTTTTAGATAACGGTTCGAAATTCACCTCCAAGAAAGTTTATAATTTTGTGGTTGATAGGGATTGTGTGGCGATTCATTCTTGAAGCAGCTCCATGGCAGGGCAGGTTCTCTGGGAACTCCTAATAGGATTCGTTAAAAGTTACCTAAAGAAAGCAATTCAGAGCTTGAAGATATAATTACTAATCACACCTTAACCTAAGTATACAATGAACGAGATAACAAACTGGTCCCCAACCACTTGCCCTTTCGGAAACATTTGAAGGTTTATGCTTTAAATTAAATTTGACATTACGTATAATATATATATATATATATCCTCACAATTACTGTTCACATTACACTATGGCATTAAAAATTTACAACTTTAACTTTAAGACAAAACAAAAAGTGTCAACATTGTTGTAATATCTTATGACATTTGTATGCACATTTGTGAGATTTTTATTAACATTTTAGGCATCATATTATTATAAATATATATAAATAATTTACAAAATATTTATTATGTGTATGTACTTTTTGGACTATACATACTTATATATATGCCTGTTTGGAATTGATGTCCTATTTCGACGAGATCTCGAAAAGCAATCGAGAAATTTTTTAGGAGCGGGAGCGCTTAAAAAATCTAGGAGCGGCTTTAAATTAAAAAAAAGAAAGCTAGAAGCAGCTTTGCACTCCATCCAGGGTGCTACGAATGGTCGGAGTCCAGGCTAGTCCCATGCTGTTAATTCCAGGAGCGATTAAAAAAATTCAGAAAAAATTATCGGGAGCCTCAAAGACATCCTTTCCAAACGGCTATATATATATGTATTTCTACAAAAAAAATCAATTAAGAAACACGCCATGCAAGAGGTTACAAAGACTATTTTCCCCTCAATCTGAACCAAGCTGTCTGATTAGCACAAAAAAAGCTGCTGAAATTTGTTTTGCGAAAGAACAGAGAGGTGTACCTGGAATTTTTATAACTTGTTATTAGAGGTTTTGCTGGGAGGAATCCCTTTAAGACTTAAATGATCAATTAATAAGGCTAAAATGGATCAAACTAATAGCTAATATTAGTATATATATATATAGTCGAACACAAAATAATAGTAATTTCCAATTGTTCCAAGTATAGGTACTTATAAGTATGTATGCATATATAGTAAAACACATAAAATGGGAACAACCAACGATATATATATGCATATATATATAGTTAGAAATAAAATCCCATGCCCAATTCTTTTCCTCATTTAAAATATGAAAGAAAACTCAATCATAGAACCACACAAAAGAATATTTCTTCACAAAAATATCTACATATATCAAAGATTTAAACTTTCAAAGTTTCAAGCAAGCCAGTCAACCCTCCGCAATTTTTTTTTCAATGTACATCAGATCGCTAGACGCTTATTTTCGCGTTACCTGTGAAAAATAACCAGAGCCAGGAGTTGATGAACAGAGGCTAGCTTCCACACGTTACACCACAACTTTTGCAACTAGTAAATTTTGGGACGACGAATTTCGCGTAAAGAACTTTCACGAAAATCAAAAAACACTCATTTGCAAGGGAGGGAAGAAACCTTTGCGAATGGCAACTATTTGATGTTTTACGTATGACGCAAAACACGTGAAGTCTTATCATGAAAAACAAGTTGTTCTCTCTATTTTGTGCTTTTATTATATTCTGAAAATCACAAACCTTCGCTTTTATGAAAGATTTTTATTTTTAGAGCAAAAAGCTTTTGCAACTTTTTGTTTTACTATTATTAAAGGCAGAAACTTTCGCGCAAGTTTCTGCCCGCGAAAGTTTCTGACACTAAAGTAAACCTGCGTATGTGTGGCTTAATGCAGATCAGAGTCTTCTACAAGAGAGTAATACAAAAAATTGCCGTGTCTAAACCAATGAAATAGAAGTAAAAACCAGTCTCAGACTTCGAAACGAGCTGAAAGATGGTTTTACTAACGGTATTGTCAGTTTAGTCAGTGAGTCAGTTTTTTTCGTTTGGCCTTCTAGCTAGAGCATAGCGTGCCGACCTAGAAAAACTTGATTTGAATATCGGGTTTGTATCAGATTAGATTTAAACTCATATTTAGACTATATTAACCTTTTCTTTTGTTCGGACTGACCCCCATTGAATGGTTTGTACTAAATTAGCATGTCGGAGCTCACATTACTGCCGATATGCTCACTTTTATCATCATCATCATCATCATCATCAATAAATATTACATTGTTCAAATTTTTCCTCTACCCCATCCATGACGACTTCACTTGGATATATAATTAAAATGAAAACTTTTCTCTTAACTCCAGAAAAAAGAAAGAAAATGGGCTTTGAATTCACTTCTCCTTGTGACGTCATTTTGGGGATTTTTGGGTCTGGTTAGATGGGGAATCACCCCATAATTCTTTGTTAACCCGGTAATTTTTTATGTATTTATTAAAAATATCATACTATATTCCTCTTTTAAACGACAACACCCCTCAACTTTATTATTCCTATGTAAATTATTCGCGGAGCTGTATGATTCCACCCAGCGAAATGATTTCGAGATATTATTTTTATTGAATTAGTTGCTGGTAATATTTATAATAATTTCTTTAAAATGATCTTTTGTTTTTTTTAGTAACAGTTTGTATGAATTCTACATGTGGAATTAATTTTAGTGGTTGACTAATTTGGAAAGATTTTGCGGAATTAAGTTTTACGAATCACCAATATTTGCAAAAACAGGCCAAAATCACAATCCGAAATTTTGTGGGTAAACCACCTTGATCGGGTGACTAAATATAGCAAGTGACAAAACTGAAAAATCTAATTTTCCGCAGTACATTATCATTATCGATTTTGTTCTTTTCATAAACATTGAATTTGTTTTACAATTTATGATAAAATAATCTTCCTGATTTAGATTTTATAATAAGGCTATTTCGTTTACTTTTCTCCTGTTTTTTATTTCCTTCCTTCTTAATTTCCCTTGTGTTTAAAACGCTTTCGGCTGAAAACTAAAACTGAATTCATCTTAAGGCTGAAATCGTCAATAAAAAAGACGAGTGAAAGAAAGAACAATGCGATTATTAGTATGGAATTCCAAAGTTGATATAAATCACATTCAAAATTATTGATAACGTCCGGCACTGTTTAGAATGGTGTACATGGTACATGGTCACACGGTCTATAAAACGCTATAAAAAAAGAAAGTCATTTGCGTTTCTTTCAGCAAGACATTTCTAAAAAATTTGTTTCAACCTGTAACAACTATCTAATTCCTCCTGACTGATTAGTCATCAGCTTATTTTTTGTTCTTATACAAAATGGGATTTAGTTTAAAATATCAATCTCAAATTGTTTTTAGTACCCGTACATTTTTTTTGACTGATAGGTGAACAGGGGGAAGGTAAATTTCATAGTTTAGAAAAGTAGAATAAATCCTAAAAATCTTGCAGTTTTTTGTGAAAATTTATTTAAATTACTATCTAACTTTTATCTACGAATTCTTTGATGGTTAATATAGCGGGGGAAATTTATGACATTTACTTGATCATTATAAAAAGAATTGTTTCTCGATATCAGTATTATCTTGATTTTTTTCATTAACAATAACAATAAATAAGAAACCAAATATGCGCACTTTCTTATAATAAATTTAAGAATCTTTGTGGGACTTGAACTTTATCTTAGTATTTTACAGTAATATTTTCAAAAATAATGACAAAAATTAAGATAGTTATATCATTGCAAAGAGCAAACATACCTTGATCAGAAAATTAATAAAAAATCTAATAGTATTTTCATATCAGGGGTGATGTATCCTTAAAGAGGTAAATCAAAGAACCAGTACATCTTCGAAAACTTCAAGAGTAAGTCCATTTCGTAGCTTTCTTATAGATTTGCGTACTTCACTAAATCGATATACGTGCATTTGAAAATATTAATAATTTTAGTCTGATTTATCATCGAAAGTAGGATTCTTCTTTTTGTTTTTCTTTCGTTTTAGTTTCAAGGGGACATTCCCTATATTTGCGCCAACTTGCGTAAAGTATTCGGCCAAGGATTGACTTGCGTCTGTTCCTTCCAACGCTTTTTTCTCGCAATCAATCATTTCTTCCTGCATCTTCCTAAACTTTTCAGAGTTCAACGGGTCCTCCTTCATTGCCTTTTCTTTCAGATTAGGATCCTCCGGCACATCTTCTCGTTTCTCAGCATCTTCTTCTTCTTCATCGTCATCACCTTCGAGCAATTCGTTCTGAAGATCATCAATAATTGCCTTGTATACCGGAAGGAACACTTCGATTTCTCTTTTCCAAAAAATATCCATGTCTGTACGTAACGCACTAAGGTAATCTTCGCAAGCGGTCTGAGCTTTCCTTACCTGATTATTATTTAGATACGAATGGTACGAAATCATTTCTTCAGCAGTATTGCAGAATAAGCCTCTACAAAGGCTGCAACTCTTTCCCCTACATATTATACCGGATGTAAGCTTACAGTAATCTGCTTTCATATCGGTGCACTTGAATTCACACTTCCGGTAAGATGTCTCCATGTATTTACCAGTCGGCATGGTAAACTTCCTGCTTATATCATCAACAGCACTCTCACAGCGTAGTTTTGGTGTTGTTGGATTATCTTCGAGTCTACTCTGACGAATTCTACCAAGCGCCCATTCCATGTAAGCCACATATGTCTGACCAAATACAACGAAATCATTTTTATACTTACTCGCGAGCCCACTTTCACTTTCATCTCCATCGTATGTTTTGACCAGCGCCCCAAGGACCAGAAAATGCAAGTCAGCATATTTCTTAAGCAAAGGAAGTTGCAATTCTAAGATTTTGATATCAGTTGGCGAGAGATCCCCATTTAGTTCCTCGTACTTTCTCTGGGCCATGAATCTGTACCGGATAGCGGCCAAGTCGTGAGCAACATTTCTTTGACATTCGTCAATGAAACGTTTTGATCCAAAGCTAATACAGTTACTCCATGTTTCAAATTGACCACGATAATCATCGTCCATGGCTTCTTTTACGACATCTCTTACTGACTTTTGGACGTATTCCTCCATTACTTCGAAGCGCTTATTTGTTTCCCAAATTACGTTACTAATGGCTCTATTGACGTTCCGGACTATATCTGCGGGCTTCACCGTGTTCAGCTCCTTGTTTACAGTCCCCAATGCGACACCAAGAATCCCTAAAGCAGGGCCTAACTTTGGGGCTGTCTTCTCGAATACTTTAAAAGTACCTTTGGCAAAGTTTAAGAGATGCATCAAGCCATTTGCTTTCAATGCACTTTTGCTGAGTTGAGATGTGATTTTCTTTCCAAACATGTCAGCCAGGATGGTAGTGGGAACGACAGCTTCTATCGGTGGTATTTCAGCTAAGTGAAGAGCAAGAATGAAATCAATTATACTTGCAATAGGAAGGAAAAAAGATTAGATGGCACGTGACTACTCACGTTTGGTTTGTCAGTTCAAGCACATTGTTCTTAGGTGGTTTAACAGACTTGCAAGAAATTACATGGCATTGAACACAGTGTGCTCTCGTTAAGTGATACACCGGATAAATAGAACGTCCGTTTAGTAATTCCGGTACCTTGAATTTTCTTATCCTATTCAAGCAAAAAAAAAACTTCGCTTAACTAGGACCAAAAGATAAGTAGGACATTCGGTCCCTTGAAGCAAAAAAACCCTCAAAGAAAATAGCGAAAATCGGGTGCATGTCCATTTTTTGTATTTCATTTTGAAGGTAAAAGCTGTACGTTCTAACTTGGTGATTTCTATCATTTTGAGAACTAATTGTAAAATATCGAGGGTGAACCCATGGACTATAAGTGGAACTTTCTATGCAATGAATTCGGAATTTCTTTCAAATTGGAAAATCTTTCGCGAATCTTACATTACATTGATTGTTTAAACAAAGTTTTCAAAACTGAAGTATTTATTTTTATTATTGTTTCTTACTTGTGCTTACATTAAATACTACACAGAGGTAAATCAAAGAACCAGTACATCTTCGAAACTTCAAGAGTAAGTCCATTTCGTAGCTTTCTTATAGAATTTGCTACGTGCATTTTAAAATATTAATAATTTTAGTCTGATTTATCATCGAAAGTAGGATTCTTCCTTTCGTTTTTCTTCCGTTTTAGTTTCAAATACTAATGTACTTCTTTTAAAGAAAATATCGACAATTTAATTAATTTGATTGGTACTTAAAACGCTAATTGGTAACCAATTTGAAAAAGTACTTTAATTGGAGAAAACAACTCGCGTGTTTGCGGAATTTTGCGGTGAAATTCGCTTAAACTTTGGAAATCGTGAACTTGTGGAAATTAATCCAAGCGAAATCTCTGATAATTATTTTATTACTTTCTTAAGCAAAGGACTAATATTCAAGAATATTTTTAAATGACAATCTTTGCAAATAATCCACTTAAGAGAAATTAGCCAATCAATTTAATTTGTAAAATTCATCGTCAAAATAACGAAGATGTCGTAATAGTTTTACTACCATGTTTATATGAAAATCAACGCTATTTTTGCAGTATGATTCTTTTCTAAGCCGTTTCGATAACTAAAGGTGCACTTACAGATTTCAGCAGTGCCATCACCTCCCTCATATTTCTTATGGGCACAACCAACGCCAACTGGTTTGTTGTCAAAATTGAAACTGCCATTTACTGCAAACACCACAAATGCTGCTAGTAATAGGAGAATCACTAATGGGTTCCTCATTTTACCTATGAAATTAAATAATTTTGTGATTAAGACATAAATTTCCTGAGTTTCCGGTACAGACGCTCTATAAAACGCGGAATTGACAAGAATTATGCGGATTTTAGTTGTAGATTCCTTCAACAACAAAAAAGGAGTTTGTACCGGATCGATCAATTGATAGTGACTATATCTGTATTTGATCATTATAGATCCCTACAGGTATTAAAATTGAATAATGAAATTAAAAAAATCTAGATTGCTCTTAGAAAAACAAATACTGGCAACTTATTCAAAGGTATACAAAGCATGCATGATAACCAAACTTAAAACATTTTTTAATGCTCGGTTCTTTAGTTGTATTGTATACAATTTAATGCATCACACCAACACATCAAAAATATTTAACAACAATTTCACAGAAATTACTCACCGTTTTACTACTAAAATATCTTACTCCTCTCGCTTTCCGCTCGTTCAAGATCAAGCCAACTGATGTAGTAAACAAACAATAATTTAACTATTGAGGCGAAGATAATATCTTTGTTATTCAGAACGTTCGTATAATACTTAGGCATGATTAAAAGTTGCGTGCTTCATATTTATAAACAAAAATAGTAGTTTGTACAAAATCTTTTGATTCCTAGTCTGGTTTTCTTTGATCTTTTTCAAAATTAACTCTCGAAAGAAGAACAACCATTTGGCGCAATACAAAATAATAATAACAAAATAGTAGTTTGTACAAAATCTTTTGATTTCTAGTCTGGTTTTCTTTGATCTTTTTCAAAATTAACTCTCGAAAGAAGAACAACCATTTGACGCAATACAAAATTATAATTCGCACAAATTTATTTTCATCAATAATTATTCGTCTTGTTTTATTCTTTCTATCAAAACTTCTAGTCGGAAAATCGTGTCTCAATTTTTGTAGCAAAGAACGAAATAATACGATTCACAGCCTTGTTAAAGTCCACCTTCAACTATAGATACCTTTTGAAAATACGAGATTTTAAGCGTTTGAAATACCCAAGGTCTGCAGCTTGATGTTCAAAGTGGAGTAGACCACACAACATAGCGAGCAAGAATGATTTCCTTGTAGCAAGTAAGGGGACACCACCGTGGTTGACGCAGACGGGACAAGAAACAAGCTTCTAGAAATACTCGGAAAAGAATGAAATCTCTTTTAAACGATTCAAGTTTCCCCGTTAACTTTTGTTATAGCCTATTTTGTAATTATATTGCCCAATTTTGTAATACCTGCCCTACTTTGTAATTATATTGCTCAATTTTTCAATTTAGGCCTTTCATTTTTTGTTCATCATTTTGTCATTTTTGAGTCAACATTGAAAGTGCTTCTATTTTAATAAGATTTGACAATGAATATACTGAATAATATAAATAAGATCGGGTTTCTTAAAATATAAAGACCGACTGAACTATCTATTTACCTTCAGCATATAGTACTTAGTTTTAAAAATATTTTCTAGAAATTTACCACTCGCTACAAAATATCTTGGGTGTCACAATCTGCATATAAAATGCATACATAAATTTACAAAATGTTTGTTTCACATCTTAGTTGTACTATCAAACTTTGGGATTGCTTTTACACTATATTATGAAAATGATGTTTTCAAGCTTTATGCGTTGGCTTTTTTCTTCTTTTCTTTTATGTTTTCGATTTAATTTAATTTCAATTTAATCTTACATCGTACGCACGAATTTTTATAAGGAACACAGAAAGATAATTAAAAAAAAAACAGTCAGAATTCTTTTTCAAACAACAAACTTTTTTAGCCTAACTTCGCCTAAAAACATCGCAGGTAAATGAAATATGTCAATAAAGTTTCAAATTTTGATCACTTGAACTTGAACTTAAGTTATGTATATATGTTAGGGCAAAAAAAAAATTGGTACTAGTATTACAAAGTAGGGTATTTCCCTTTAAATCTTTATTTCCCTTCTGAATAAAACTACTAAATTTACTATCCCTCAAGAAAAAAGTTATCTTCCCTTCAGGTTTCAAACAAATAACTTGAAGAAAAGTAGTAAAAAGTAGAAAAGAATAAAACGTCGAGGGCGTCTTATCAAAAGTTTCTACCGTAGGTAGCAGGCAACTACTGGCCATCGACAAAACAAGAGTCATACTATACTAGTTAGTGAGTGAAGAGAGATTTTATTTTCAAAAGAAGGCATTTACAAACAAAACATTACAAAAAGTAACTAATTGACAAACGAGCTTGTCATGAGGGGAGATGAAATATTTGAAGAGGACGACATATTGAAAGAGGAATCAGAAGATTTCAACAGCATTGCTAAGTACGGTTTCATGTCGTTCAATAATCCTTCTGTTTGAAGATGAACCTGCAAAAAATAGTAAAAACAAGGACACCGTCTTTATTTGTGATGAAGAATATAGAAAGACAATGAAAATAGTTGAATATCTATATCAGCCATTCAATAAGCCAATCATCTTTTCAACTATGCTTCTTCGCAGAACCAGTAGCGATAGAAAACTATTTAGCATAAATTCTTGGGAAAGCGTTAGAGATTAGTGCGTTTATGTACAGGTTGTCCACTATTGACTTTTTATACTTCATGCATTGTGTTGAAGCAAAATGATATATATTTTATTACTTAATGGACTTAAAACTCATAACATGATTTCAAAAAAAGAACAGCAATAAAAATGAGTTTTTTATATCGAGAAAATAACTGTAGGAGTAAATACGAAATATTAATAGGTTTTTTAAACTCCATTACTTTAAAACCAAAACAATGTGTTCCTATCTTATTGGACAAAGTTTACGTAAGACAATAGTTTTGTCTCCTCGATCGTTTTTGTTTTTATTCAATATTGTTTTGTCCAATAATCAACTATGCTCATTTTGATTACAAAAATAAAATAAAAGCAGTTCTTATAAGCATGCTTCACAGTTTACAATAAAAGTGGACACACTGGAAAAGCAATTAGCTACGGGCTAAACTAAAGGAGTAACATCAAAACGTATAATTCCACCAGGATTAGCGAGAAATACCGAGAGAAATACTTACCAACAACGCATGTCTCGTATCCATTTCCGCGTCGTGTGCCATTTTAGCCGTTGTTGAATGTGGATGTTCGCTCAGGTATAGTCCCATCAAATCTACAGCATTATTCAACCTGGAGGAGTAGAAAGGTACAAAGGTTTTAATAGATTAAATATGAAAGAAACTCTTTAATAAAAAAAACAAACAACCATTAATTGATTGAGATAATTATCTTAATTATATCATTACCAAAAAAAGAAAAGAAGAAGAATAAAATATCTATTTTTATACATAATAGCGGTTGAATGATTTTCACGTGAGTGTAATAACAAATCTCTCAATATACCCTTCTATCTCAAATAAAAAAAAGTCTCTTTAGGAGAGGACTAGTAGTGTAATGCGTTTTGCATCGTATTCTCAAATAATTTGTTCTAAAATGTTGGCCTCACTTCTTTCTTAGGAAGCAGAAAAAAAGTTATCGCAGCTCAAAGAAAAATTTACTGTAAAAGAAGCAACAAAATTGGCAACATTTAAGTTTCTTAGGATTGAGAAAGCCGAGCACAAAGAGGGTGTTAACTGTGTAACAGTCTCTTTACTCTAAAAGAAACTAAATATTTGAAAGGAAT
>JAUEKX010089213.1:0-12633 GCA_031834005.1 Dendronotus venustus
GTAAGACATACAAAACAGTTCTTGTGTTAAAACTAATCCAATATACGTGTATAAGTTCAGCTTGCTATTGTAGATTTATATGCTCATATGTCCAGTGTCACTCATATGTGATGGTGAAAAAAAGTCAGTTCTGCATACGCTACAGACTTGGTTTTTTTGTGTATGAGATGATTGGCCTAAGCACATCTACTGTACATAATTATAGAAAAATGTGGCAATTCATTAACAGGGCGGTCATTAATGGGTTAATCACCACCCGAAGGTGGTGTAAGGGAAGAAAGCTATACCAGCACATTTAGATAATAATATTGAGAGTATTTTTAATTGCTTTTATCTAAAAAATAGGTTAAGCCAACTTTAACTTTGACAGTTACTTACTTATCACAAACTCTGCCTGGAGAAATACCTAACGTATATATCTTAATCTGTTATCGTTTGATTTGGATTCTTGGTAAACTAAACTGTGCAAAGAAACACTCTGCGACGTAACTCGTATAACAAATCAAATCCTTCTTGTGAAAAATAAACGGCTCATTTTAATATTTATATATTCTCCAACAAACATGCCGGAAAACACAGAAAATATCGAATCATTTTTTGAGGACATCACCGCACATCTCGACATTTTAGCTCGGCGATTGAAACGCAGAGATTATTATACAAGATCATGATGATATCAAGCATGAGATATTTATACAATAAAACAACTAATGAAAATGGAGCATGATTGATTTATTTATCCTGTGAGAACTCGCTTGGTATCACCAATACACATTTCAAGAAACGTCAGGGTAAAATTTGGCCCTTTGAGGATCCGGTCACAACCGTTACTAGCTGTGTTAGTCAACTAAACATGGAGGAATAGGGTTTTAAACTCCAAAGCTTACTCCTCCTATGAATAAGTAGATTCAGACCACAGAGTCGTTACTACAAAGATCAGGCTATGTAACCAAAAGATCATCTAAAATTAACCTTATAACTGGTCACAACTTCGCTGTAACTCTGAGATACGAACCAGATTCTCTATTGAAGTGCGAAAACAAACTCAATGAGATTAATCGTGCGACATACAGCGCTGATATCAAGTTTGATGCACTAACCAAAGCAAAAGACCACGATTTAAACGTAACCCTACCAATTTTGAAATAATCAACACGGAGAAAACACGTTAATTATCCGTTCGTCATACAGAAACATAGAATTATTCATCTATTGACACATAATTAACGAAGCGGTTAACAAATCACGAATCAAACGGAACTGTCTTCAACAGGCCAAAGGAGAACTACAACAAGAACACATGAGATTAGACAAAGCGTTTTGCAACGATAACAGAATCAGAATTGGATTACGGAAAAAACAATAAAGCAAAAACTATGAAAAATTAAAAACAAGATAACAATCAGAAATCTCAACATATTTAACGATATATTACTGGATCAAGATCTTCCACACCCGCTGGCTGTCATGAATATCAATTCAATACCGAAATTGGGAGATTTAACTACAACTTATTGTACTTAATTATCGTGGTATTGCTCTGGCTTCCTTGGTGTTCCAGCTCACAATGGCAATGTTCATGGCCATCCATCATAATGACTCTACCTGAAGTAGTTTCTAGGTATACTGCTAACGTTTTTCAAGAAACATATTTCAGAAGGAACAACTAAGAAAGGTTAGTATGTATATATGTATATATCGCATGATCAGACTGTATTCCAGCTTCGGGCAATATTTTGGTGTATTGACCTCTCTAAACAGTAAACAGTCATTATCCCCTTAATAATAACTGGCTAACTAGCCAATCAGATTACGGTAGTATTTTCTCATTATTACGTCATCCAGCTCAAATTATTAGGAAAAAGGAATGAAAAATGAGAACGTTACCAAAGGTATATATGTCCCGGAAATAAAAAGCCCAACGTGTGTTTTCTTTAAATTTGGGTCATGTAAATAAAAATAAAGATTTTCTTTTATCATTGGATGTAAGAACACGAAAACGAACGACGAAAAACGACCGCCGAAAAATTTCTTCCTTTGTTTTGTTTACAAAAATAAACATTTACAGTTTCAGTCAGCAATAGAAATTTCAAGAGAATTGTTGAATGGTTCATTATTGTTCATATCATATTCATTTTTGTGTCTATAACATATATAGATCCAAGATGTTTTCTCAAAGAAGAGTGTTTAAAAAACTTTAATTATATATAAAAGTAAATTATCATAACAACTAAAGAAACGTTTCTTTATTAAGTTATATTTGAAGGGTTTTTACTAATTGATGTGTGATAGAGTTTAGTGATAATAATAACGACAAATAACTTCATTCCTGTGTCACTTTATAGATCCCTGTTAGAAATAGTGAGTGTTATTTATTTATTGACGATAAATACAAAAAATAATATTATACTAACTATAATGTATTGTTAATATAACTTGCTAACTTATCAATCAGTCTGGAGATAATTTATTGGCCGCAGGCTAGTACAAAATAATGGCCATGATAATGATGAAACCAACGAAAAATAACTACCTAACGATCAATATGTGTTCGAGAAATATTACAAAACTCACCTACCTGACAAACAATAATGAGTCTGATTTAAACACTGATCACAAGTCACCGTTTTACTTAAGAATTCTAAATAATAACTCTTACCTTTCTATTACAGTGTGAGGGTTTTCTTCAAACTCTCCTTGTAACTCCTATGGCATTACTTTCACGTAGAAGAAAATTTCTGATAGTTAATCCAGTGGTCGTATTTTATTTTATTACTACTAGCCTATAAAAACAATAAATGATAACAAAATTATAGATGAGGGAAAATAATAAAGAATTAAAATAATTATTTGTACAAAATTATTGTTTAACACGAATAAAGTCAAAGCTTTATTAATTTAAGTAATGATGAAAAGAAATCAATCTAAGTAATAAAGAAAGTAGAAAAGAATAAACAATAACTATAGAATAAAGACCAACCAAAAATTTTTATAGATAACAAATCTTCACTGAAAAAAAAATTAGATAAGATGACAATTATAAGATATTTATTATATAATAATAATTAATAAAAGAAGTGGTTATCACATAATTTTAATTAAAGAAAAATTTATAAACAGAACTTAATTCAATAATTACTTTTTAATCAACATTGTTTATTGTTATTGTTATAACTTTAACAAACAAACTTGGATATAACGTCTGCATCTTAAACAAGTAACATCATAATCATGATGACTAGGAATTAATAACAAATATATATTTTGAATATCCAATTTTTGTAGAGCTTGATTGTCAACTTTGAGAATATTTAAGCCTCGACACTCTTAAGTTGATAAAAAATCTTTAGTTTGAATTGATAAGACTCTTTAATGTAGTTGAAGTTTGGGAATTTCTATAAAGAATTAATGTAAACAAAAAAATAAACTAATGTAACAAAGATTATTCAATAACAACAGAAGCACAATTTATAATAAGTATATGAATTTCTAATTACACAAACAAAAGTTTTTTTCGAATTAACATATACTTAGTATAGTGGCGGCAGGTTAAAAAGAGCAAATTATCAGCTATTCTTGTAAAAATCTGCAGACTCATGTAAAGATTCAAAACTATAACAACAAAAACCAAATCTTAACGAGCTAATTGAATGCTTCAAAATGAATAGAACAATCTATTAATCCCAAGTCACTCAAAAATTACACTATTTCCGCAGCACATTTTATATTAAGTATATGAATTGCTAATTAAACAAATAAGTGAGTAACAATAATAATAATTAAGAAGTACAAGTAAGTTTTTTTCGAATTAACATGTACCTAGTAAGGTGGCAGGTTAACTAATCAACACATAATTAAGGTATTTCCGGAAAGTTAATTTATTGTGGCAGTACTACCATGACAACAACAGATCGAAGTATCAGGAAGTAAATATCAGTTCTCAGTTGCTCTTCTTGATTTCTGCGAAAACCTCTGGACCGGTATGTTGTTTCTCTTGTAAAACCTTTTCTGTTTTACTATATCATTGTTTCTTCTTTGATTGATGTAATTATGGATTTGCTTAAATGACGACCCATTGTGCTTCAACTTACACAAAGTGTTGAATCGCTTAGTGACATTGGCGGGAGTCAAATCATTTCTTTCATAAGATAGCTTCATTTCATATTTTTGATGAACTTTCACTATTCCGTCGATTAACATTGTCTTCTCTTCACGTTGACGTTGAGCATCTTCCAAATCTTCTATAAGCTTTAAATGGTGTTTTGGTTGCTTCAAGGATTCGATTAAGCTATTCTCCTTTACTTTGAGTAACTGAAAGTACTCATAATAATCCATTCCTTTCTCGTTATCTTCCATAAAATTTGTTAAGATTTTGGTTTCGAGATTCTCGACTTTTTTTCTGTGCATTTCGTATGAGAATTCACCATTAGCAGTTTTCTCTATGCGGGATTGGAAATTCTGTTGATCTAAACTAGCTAGAAGCTCATTGACAACATCTTTGCAACCTTTTACATTGACGAGTTCTTGTCCCAAACTACTAACTGCTTTTTCAATTTCATCTTTACTTGGTAAAACATTTTCTTGAACTTGCTTTTCAGCCTTTTCGTGGATTTTGACAGCTCCTCCAAGTTCAAGTTTCGCCTTTTCTGTTTCTTCTTCAATACGGGCAGCAACTATGTCCTCCCGATCCTTGATCAACGAATGACACTCCAGAAACTTTGAGAAAAAGGCTAATGTGTCCACAATAAACTCCAGTTCTATTTTCAGGTCGTCATTTCTCTTAGCAATATCATTTACATCCATCTTGAACAATTTTTCAGCTTCCAGCATTTCATAAAATATGTGCATATGTTCTTTTCTCGAATGCTTGCATATTTTACACACACCACCCCATGTCATAGCAGAACATAAGAACAGCATCCTAGAGCCTGCAACTTCATTCGAGACAAATGGAACTGTGCAATCTTTACAACAGACCTTGTAATGAAGATTTTTTTGTGACTTTTGGCCATCCTCAAAGAAATTCTGCACTTCACAGCATTTAACGTTGATACACACTGTTAAGGGTTTGTCCAAAGTTTTGAATGTCAGCACTTTTTCACGTACGTCAACGGTTTTATGAACAGTGAATCCTGCTTCTAGCGCCAGGTCCTCGATTGCTTTCTTCACAATGGCAATATTTTCTTCATTGATTTTGGAAATTCGAACGACAGGTTCTATTGCCATTTCAATGATGCGTTTAGCATCACTTACAGCAAGCGTTTCACTGGTATCGTGCTTTTCCAATTCCTCATCCACATATTTGATCATTTTTCTGCAACTTTCCACTGATTTGTTCCAACAAAGTTTCATTAGACAATCATCTTCTTTTGGAGTATACCCTTGGGATAAAGTGGCAAGGTACCGAAAGGGTGAACTATCGAAATAGAAAACATTGTTATCTTTGATCTTGATATCTAAATCTATTATCTTGAGATAACTTGACAGTACTGATACTGTTTTTGTGTCTTGAAAGTCGCAATTACGTGAATGAGTGAAGGCGAAAATCACATTCTTCCTAGCAGACTCACCAAGTTGACCAAAAAGCGTTTTGAGAATTGAAGCAAATGTTGGATCAAGCTTTTCTTCATCTGGTTTTAGCATAACAATAAATGCATTGATGTAAGGATATTGTGAAATATGAGCAAGAATATTGTTTATGTTTTCTTTGTCAACTTCATCTGTGTTTTCATCATCACCTTTACCAACAGTCGATTTAACACCAGGTGTATCAATCAACCGAATAACATAAGCAGCATCTTTTGGTTCGACGATGTGTGAAACAGGCATCATAGTTGAAGATGCAGTCATATTTCCCTTTGCATACTCATCACACAAATTCTCCTTTTTACCAACTTCAATGGTGACCAATCGTTTTTCAGGACAGTCAGTTTTAATGCTCATATCTGCATGTTTAAATTGTGTATAAATTGGAACATAGATCTTTTCTTCTCTCAGACTATTTTCAAAGCTTTCCAACATCAAGAAGTTAAAGAAGGAGTTAACCCATGTCGATTTACCAATTCCACTTTTTCCAAGTAGCACCATATTGATGTCTTCTTTACGGTCCCTCGAAAATATTTCATCTTCAAAGGTTCCACCTAATGGGGAAAAGGAGGAAAGAATCAAAGACCAGTTTACCTGAATATTTATAGAATGAAAGTTTTAGTGATTCTAATTGAGCAACAAACGACTATGTGTCATGTCCTTAAATCACCAAATTAAAATAAAGTTAAAAGTTTAAATTAAAGCAATAAAAGTAAAAGTATGAAGTAAAATAATTGTACAGGTAATCTGCGAAAGTAATCAATGTTCACTTTTAAGAAATATAAATCTGTGGAAGTATTATTATATTATATTATTCATAAGCAACAATAAAGAGTTAGGCGAGAGTGAAAGAGCAGTCTATTTCTTTCAATCAAATTGAAAAATTGATCATCATTAGTAATAATTACAATAATTAGTGATATAATGTTTCTGCTGATAGACTTTAGACTCTACAAACCACAACAATAAAAAAATAAAAATAAAAAAACGACTTGAACTCCGCTACTGAATTACGATAAAAAGTTTATTCTTGTTATCAATCAATCAATTATCAGGGATTGTGGTTAACTTATAACGCTCTTCAGCGTTAATCTTTGCATGAATAATAAAAAACTAGTTGTTAAACTCTACTCTCTTATTGTTGTTTATTGTTTATTATTTACCATGTTGTTCTATTTTCGTTTAGTGCATCATTGTTTTTGTTTTATAATATTAAAATTTTAATTGTTCTCCCGATGTGCGCACTACCTCTATAATAGATTATCATCTCTTGGAGACTGTTATTCCAACGAGAACTGCACCAGATGCAACTAATGCCACATGACCATTCCTAGCAGCCCTTTTGATTTGATTTTACTTTTAAAACTTTTAAACCACAGTTTTAGTTCAGTTGTTGTTGTGTTGTTCATTTTCAGGACTTGTATGAAAAACAGTTTTTATTATAACTGAAACAATGTATCCTGTTAAAATATTATCTAATAAATAAATAAATATTTCTGTTCAACGTAACATCATCTAAACTCTACTTATTTTAAGAATAGCCAGTTAGCCGGATATCAAAAGCAGGAAATTATACAAAACTGGTATCTAATATTATCTTTTAGCAAAGGTTTATTTAGAACAATTACGGCTTTCCGATTTTAAATTTCATATACAAATTCCAATATAGTAACCCACAACCAATCATGGATTTTGGGATCCTTTATGCATTTGGAATTTCCCCAATAATGGTATATAAAGACTTAAAAATAGATGACTACTTTTAGACAGTTATCTATAAGTTAACTCTATAATTAATCTATAAATAATAAAGCCGACCAGTACTGAAATCCAGATGAGTCTGGATGACTATTAAACTAGCTAATCAAGTCTTGAAAAATCTTGATAACCAAATTTCGCTTTTTTAAGATATGCATAATTTAAAAGTCTTGCATAATATAGTTTTTGTACTTACGAGATGATCGGATGTTAGCGAGAGTTAGTTGCCCTAAATATCATTTTAAAAAAATATAACAAAAGGTTGAATCGCGAAATTGAAATTGTGGTCAGGTAAATAGTCCGAAAAACTAGAAATATCTTTCGTTTATAATCTAAATCAATAAATTCGCAGGGCTATAATAGTATTTTACTAATATGCTAGGGATGAGTCTGCATTTGTTATAAACTTACAATGGAAAGTTAGAATAATAGTTTAAGAAATAGTAATTAAAAAAGATAAAATATTTGAAGCTTTTTCTTCCTGCAAACTTTCTTTTTCTAGCCTTGACCTTTCGAAATTAAAATATTAAAGTAACTAGATAATAATCTTTCATATTAAAATCACAAAAAGAATTAAGGAAAGTTAAGTACTTGAATGTTCACTGTTGTGTAAAAACAATTGAAGTTAATGTTCTACGTAATGGTACACAAGGGAAATATATTTCGCTTACCTGCTAAAGAATCGACATCTTTAACCAATGCTAAAAAAGTAAAAACAAATTATTGTATAGTATCGACAGATTTTAACATTCTTGGCCTCTTTCAAAATATTCCTTCTTCCCCTTTGAAATTGAAACAAAAATGGTAGATGCAAATTAAATGAGGTTATCCAATTTGGACCGATTGATCTTCTTCCGCTTTACTTAAATATTTTCTCCACTTGAACAGACGGTTGTCTTTTTGCGGGATAAAATTGAAAAAATACTTCTAAAACTATGTAATTTTAGAAGAGAATAAACACTGTTCATTTTCTTTAATTTTAACGCACCAAAGATGACAACATTACCATAAAGTACCATTATGAAATTGCGACAAATTAACTCTTTTCTTCGCCCTGACTCATCTGATGATTTGATTATTGAACAGCGAAGTAAAGTGTTTGTCAGTATTCCCTACTGTCCAAAGAATGAATTGACTATGCGTGGAAAACCACTAAGTTGAGATCTCTTTTCTCACTTAAAGATAAAGATTCAGTGGAAGATTGAAAGTTCAGTAATATACAAAGTTGAATGTTCATGTAAAGCGAGACATGTCCAGAATTGCTGTAAAAAAACAATACTCATTATATTTTTGATAATAGATAAACAAAAGATTAAAAGAGAACGACTTATAATAGCCTAACAATAAATCCACCAACTCTGGACAAGTATGTGTAAAGCAGTGTGTATTGTGGAAACGAAAAGAAACGCTTTAATCTGATGGAAAGAATATAATTTAAGTAACAAAAGTCTGAGCCATCTAAGCACCTAGTCCAAAACTCCAATCACCTGGTCTATTGTTAGTCAAGCTCCAGACGACACCAGAAAACGGAAAACCCTAGAAGCCTTTTACATAACCTCTCAGAACGCTCTAATTAATGACCAGAAAGACATAAAAACTCGTTTGTTATTTTAGAAATAGAGTGACTTAGTCTTTTGCTAAGCAATCGTTTAATTATGAAATTACTTTTAATTTTTGCTCCGTTAAATTTGCTATCTCGTTCTTTTTAGCCTTATTCTGCAGTGGGTTTTTAGCTGTGATTCGTCTAATCCCCCTTTATTTACAGTGACTCTCGAGACTTTTACTTCAGTTACCAATTATTTTTCTGTTTACAATTGTATAAATGTGAATTTTTGGCTTGATAGGTTCTTATTCACTCCAAAATGTAACTCTGTTACGGAAAGCTTCGTCCTATAACTTTCCTAATAAGAAAGTGTTTTATTTTTTAAAACATTAAATTTGTTGCAAATATTTTTCAACGCATGAGACCACTAAAAAATCATGCTGGAAAAATACACTTTGCGCAGAAAAAAAGCAAAAAGAAAGGTTGCGTAATTTCTTTGTGTTGCAATTATTATTTCTGTAATTTTAGGGGTGGTTAAAATTTTTCATGCACGCTCAGCGTACTTTGTAGCAACGTTTATTTGTTTCGTTTTGATGAGAAATGCTGCCAGTGGTCCCTTAGCTATAATGACTTAATTATTGTTGAATAACAATTCGCCATCTTTTGAGGAATAAAAACAAATAATATATATTTTACGCTTAATTATTGGTAAATAAGGAATATTAACCAAGTTAATACACAATGCATTTTTACATTGCCAGTATAACAAAAAAACGTATTAAAATCAGTTAAACACAAAAAGAGAGGGAAATTAAATGTAACCATAACAACTGTCTTACAAATTATTAACTAGCCTGGTTAATGTATGACGATCAAGTTTATTAATAAATTAAATTTTTCAAACAGGAACGATCATGCAGGGTGTGCAAGTGATAGATCGCGTAGATTATATTTGTTTATATTTTGAAGTCACGTGACTAGCACGTGGCGTTAAGACATTTTTGGTTGTATTAGTTTAGATTATTCAGTTGCACGGAAAGACTCGTCGGAGAAGGTCACATAGACCCAGAGTTCACTTAATTAATTGTTTTAAGAACACAGGGACAATTACCTTTTCCCATATGTGATTACTAGTTAATCAGAATAACAACTTACGAGTTCCACATTTACTGCAAAATCTTTGGTCCTCGTCGTATTCTTTACCACAACAATTCATCTTTCCAGAAATTCAGATATGTAAATACTAAAAAACATAGACAAGTAAAAAATAGCAATTTGCTTTTTTTTTCTCCAATATTCGTCTAAACAGTGGCAATATTATACTTTTAGGTACATCAAACAAATAATTTATTCATTAAAGTGCTATTACTACATATAAGTGTTATTTAAAATTGTTAATACAGATTTCGACTTCCCCCTATATGAGTACACTTTTTTTTATAAGAACCGTGTAAAGTGGATACAACCTAGCACTTTCTATTTATTATACCTATTTTATTTCGGAGATTTCTGCTTCTTATTTTGTAAAAGCGTTCTTTTTAAATAGGGAGGGGTACCATTCTTTATCAAAACCGTCACACGCGGAAAGTTATTTCTTTAAATTATTATAATTAGCTATTAAAGCTAACTGACTACAAAAGGAGAGGGATTTGTTATGTCTGTAGTTGATGACCGAATTTCATGATTTATATTGCATTCGTATATTTATGTCGGACATTTATCTAGAGTGCGTCAAACATCTGTTAGAGAGCTACAAATCAATTATCTGAAAAGTTTTTACAATGATTATCACTTTTTTACTCTCCTCTAGAGGTGTTTGACGTACAAATTATTCAAAGACTAATAAACTAAGAATGCTTTTTAGACCGATATTACATACAATTCAGCTAATACCAGATTATCACTATTGTTTACGAATAAAAAGTTCACATTAATATAGGTATTATACAATAACCTGCTATATCAATAATACTAAACTAGCTAGTAATCTCTTTTCCTTTAATGTTTTTAATGAGAAAGTTCTCATTAAAAAACTCCCGATAGAAAAATTTCTGACAACGCGGACAACGCGCATCTTTTCCGGTGTTAGAAAACCTCTCTTAAAGAATGCCATACAAATTAAAACGATTTGTATAAGACGAAGGATTATAAGAATAATTATTCAGTCTAAAACAACTTCATATTAAATGACAGTGCATTATAAAGAAGAGCATGCAAAAAATATCAGCAGTGTAGATACACATGAGTTTTTTTACAGGCTTCAGACGAGGCTTTACAAAAGGTTTTCGGTCATGAAAAATTCTTGATTTAGATACATTTTTCCCGGAGTAAAATTCAACAAGAATTTCTTTCGATAGAAATTATTACCGGACGACTAAAATGTTATTCCATTGTTTAGTGAAACTTATAATGAAAATAGGTATAGTAATATAAAATTATAACAAATGATTAAGAGTTCGCTGTAGGTGATTAAATCTATGCAAAACTTGGAATTTAAAGTGGTTCTATTAAATTTACCAGCAAGTTTCAATCTGAAGAGTTTCCCTGAGATTTTTCAAAAAAGACTGTTTTCCAGATTTTCCAGATTTTCTAGGGTCGGTCTGAGCCCTGTTTTACTCAGCTTTATAAAACTCGTTATATTATTTATTACATATCTTATCAGATGTTGCACTTATTATGTCTATATATATAGTGTATACATTATGGATTTTACAATTAACATACGAAGAGTACACTACTAACTATCTACGTAAATTTGGCTGGAATTATACCTTTTTTCAAAAAATTATAAGTTCAAACTTCAACTTTGTGATTTTTAATGTAGTGATAGTTTTAAGCCTCTGGATTCTTATAAAAGAATTTCTTATAGAAAAAAAGTGCAAAAGAAATTATGTGAAATACTATCAGATTCATATTTCTTACCTCTTTCTCTTAATTTGCGTATTATTCCACACATTTACTCACAGCAGTTAAAAACACTTCTTGCCAACTACTACTATCGTTTTCAAGTAAAGCAGAAAAAATGTCTAGTGGGTGAAATGATCTGGTTTTCTGTAGCTCAAAATAAATTAAAACATTATTAATGTGTAAAAAAAAGTGGATTAAATTAAGTACTTATCCAATGAAAATCAAGAATAGATAACATAATTATAACTCGAAACAACGCCTTTTATTTTTATACTTTTCCTCTATGGTTAGGACGATAATTAACTAATTGAACATTTTCACAAGCATATTAACACAGCATGCAAAGCTATAAATGCATTATAAAGCTATATTTCTGTTATTATCCACCGTGTGGGAGAAATTGCTTTGTTTATTTTTATCATTATAATAAGACAACACCAATGAGATTAACATTAAGACCTCATGTAGCTGTACGTTTTGTTTTCTACAATACATTTCCTGAAGGGCGTTACTAAACCATGCTCTGACCCACTCTGACTCACTCTGACCCACTCTGATCCACTCTGACCCACTCTGATCCACTCTGATCCACTCTGACCCACTCTGATCCACTCTGACCCACTCTGATCCACTCTAATCCACTTTGACCCACTCTGATCCCACTCTGATCCATTTTGACCACACCTAAGCAACCCAAACACCTAACGTCCAAATGACGTCTTTTTAAGGTCTTTTACTTTATATCTCCCAAACTGCTTATGGTATTACCATGAAACTTGGTATGAAGTAACTTCATATTAAAAGTCAACTTGACGTGGTGTTCAAAATTTCTGTTATTA
>JAUEKX010089323.1:0-12629 GCA_031834005.1 Dendronotus venustus
CCCCCGCCCCCCCCCCCCCGTCCCTCCCTCTCCCTACCCCCATCCCATAGGAAACGTCTGGAAACAACACGTCCAAAGAGCGTAAGGCCACCGTGACCTTGGTGTGGATCTCGGTGGTGTACGTACTGTGTAACGTACCCAGCTTCTGTTTCCTCATCACCAGGTTCATTCTGCCAGAGTTTGACTACCATGGAAGGTACGGGAGTAGATAGTAGTACATGTAGTAGATGTTAAGACACGAAGTGAAGATACGGCTCATAGTACCTACATACATAGAACGAGAGCTGATTGCATGGAAAACGGTGTCGCTTAAAATAATAAAATCATTGATCCGGTCCGAAGAAATGCTTATATTTATATCAAGCGGAATCCACTGTTACATACTAAATGAAATGAAAAATACAGAGATGATGAACATTAATTAGGTTTAATTTACTTCTCTACTTTCTACATTCATTCATGGTCTGCGTTAATCAGTCTTCCTGTCTTCCTGTTGTAGCATGAAGCAAATGTCCTTGCTGGTGTCCAAGAACTCGAGCGTGTTCATCGCCGTCAACTCCAGCGTGAACTTCCTCATCTACTGCTTCGCCGGGGAGGCGTTCAGGCTGGAGTTCTTCAAGATCATCGGCTGGAAGTCGTCAAAGGAGCCCAAGGTCAAGAAGGTCTACACTCTCGAAGAGGAACAGCAGCAGCAGGGGAAATAACTCATGAGCAAAGTCAAGGCTGTCTGTTATTATACTGAATTGTGTTTTTTGTTGTTGCCAAAACTCGTTAGTAATTAGTAAGTCTAGTTTTAAAGCAATTCTCAGAAATGGATTTTAGAAAAACTCCCATTCACCTGTAGATATGATACAATACTAATTGCGCACATTTTGAAAGTTCTTTTCATTACACACACAGGTAACCAGCTGATATCTATTGAGCCTAAATCAATTACCACTAATTAAACAAGTGTTGGTGTGTGGTGTAACATCTTTTTAGAATGTCGCCGATTCAACCATAATTAATTTAGGCAGTGAGAAATAAACTCCTTACACTTACAACGAAAGGTACAAAAAGTAAATACTTGATCAAGAAAGAAAGAAAGAAAGGGAAAGAAACTCAATATTTAAATATTTTGAAAAATCGACTTACGTGTGTAGCAAGCTTTGGGAAACATCTTTTTCATCATTGATTTTCAATAGTATTCGAGCTATAGGCTATAGACTACTGGAAGGTTTACAAAATGGAAAAGATGATGGTGGTGCGAGTACGAGCCTTCACTAGACTGTCGACTGCCTTCACACCAACGATAAACTGTTGCTGTCCTTGCCTTAGCTTTAACGTTGTTATTTTGTTATCGTAGTCTAGGCGAGTGGTTTACTACGAGATTCCGCACAGTGCAGTAGGTAGCTCTTTACGTCTGAGACCCAATGGTAATAAATACATAACTCGGGTTCGAGTCTCACTTCGGCGGCACTTCGTTTTTCTTTGGGTAAGAAACTTAACTCCAGTTAAACTCCTATTAATATCAATATTGCGACGCTGCTCTGCGGCTAACTCGCGGATTGTTCCTACAGTCTTTTGTTCGGAATTGAACCCAAAATGACGTTGACAATGAGCCCTTTGGGACAATAATAAAGGCATATTTTTAATACTTTTTATTTTATTTTAGCTGTTATGTTGTTGATTGTATATGCTATTATGCCCTCTCTCTGTGTAGACCACCCCACTATTATTGCTATTACTATAGCATTTGTTATTTTCCTAACTATCTCTTTTACAATCTATGATTGGCTTTGTCAAGTTAGTTTTGCGATGGAAGAAAGATGAAAGAATGCGGCGAGATGACTCTGCGTTGCTGTAGTATGTTATAATACATAGTACATATGTATGTACCTACTTACTCTACTCCCCGCCTTTCAAGTCTTGAGTACCTTACAATATAGCACTATACTATTACTATTACTATTGGTATCAGTACCAGTTTTTCTCGCGTACCGCTGTTGATTTCATGTTGATGATACTATGTAATACTGTGTATAATAATATTATATGTTATTTTCTGATTAAAATGAAATACATCAAGTTTGAATTTGAAGTTCGGTGCTGGTACAATTATTATAATAGTAATGGTGATTTAAAAAACGCAGCGGCGTTTCCATAAGCTGGAAGTATGTATCAATGAGAAGTGCCGAAAGACGGAGCCTAGGGAAGATAAGAAAGAAAACTTATTTTTCGTCACCAGAGGAGGTATCTAATCATCTAAACGGAGTGGGTTGGGTCCGTATGGTGAGGAAAAGTGACGTCGGCAGCCTAGTGGTTAGCCCATCCGCCTGGAGATCGAAGGGTCCAGTCCAGGGTTCGAGTCCTGATTGGTCCAACGTTGAGTCCTTGAGAAAGACTCTTACAACCTACATGATGTTTCTCATCCTATCCAGAGACGGATGTTAAATACATAGAGTTCAGAAAAAGTGTATACGGTACGATACTAACAATTATTTAATAGGCAGCATGTTTCGTCTGACGTGTTACATGTTTCGCACAGGGATTAATGTGGTATTGTGAAGAGCTTAGAGCATGGTGATGACCGCGGATAAGCACTGCCTAATATAAATGCTCTCATTCAATTCGTGATTTAATCAACTAAGATTAAGAAGACTACATTATGAAATCAGCCTGCAGTGAGAGGCAACACAAAGTAGGCGACATAGACATTTGTTTGGCTAGCAGCTGGGTAATGCATTCATAGCATTGCTCATAGCGCCATTCAAAGACAGGCACAGTGGGCTGATCACCTGTTTGCCATAGCTCCTGATCCATAGTATTTCCCAGTTCTGTGTTATGTCAAAAGTGGTTTATTGGGGCATCTACCTCATTCACCATTTTAGCCTGAGCAGGGATGGGTGCCCACACTGCGCACGCAGTACAAGGCATTGGGTTGGATAACAAAACAAAAGACTACATGTACATGTACAGGAACAAAGAATAAAACAAATGGCCAGAACACATCCTTTGCTTTTCAAAACGTGTGTATTAACACTGGTTAGGTTAGCATCACAATCACCAGGCTGCTGTGATTCATAATAACACATTCGGATAACACACCGTCCGTCCGTCCATGACACGCATTACTTTACACATTCAATAATAGGATTCAATTCATTGGCAGGTTTGGATTGCATATCATACACACTTACATACATACATACATGCATACACAACGCACTCATAACCACCCTCACACACACCATAAATTATAGTATAGGATATATTTGACCAAACGTCAGCAGTAAATAGATAGGATGAACACACAGTCGTACCACTTACTTACAATACACATCAACATATCTCGGTCAGGCTACATCACACATCATTTTTCATACAATATAGTATATCATCATTATAATATAACATCATACACCTACAGCTTCTTTTTGTACACCTACCTATTTAACTGTACAACTTGCTCACACAGATTTCACCATCATATGTAAGTACATGTACATACTCATCTCTCTGACCCTGCAATCCTTCACTTCTCCCATCATGAAAAGAGAACACACACACACACACACACACGCAGAGACACCTTTACACACAGTGCTTGTAAAAAGAAAGACGATAGAATAGATAACAGATATGAAGCAGAAGTTGTTAAAAAGCCACCACAGACACTCTCCGCACATCTTTCAAGGCCATGCAAACAAACAAACAAACATGTTCACGCACACACACGCCATCATCCACCATCAAGCTCAGAGTAAGGGTTTTCAATTTGCAGTAGAAAATTTCACATACTAAAATAAAGCAATTTTTGTTTTTGAACTGCATGTAAAGCAGATATAAAAACATGCTCACTAAAAAGATTAATATTATTATAATTAATCTTATATTACCATGCTGAGAAGAGTTTTCAATTTGGGTACCCTAGGCAAAAATTTCACCCAAACTTAAACGTCTATCTATGTTTTTAAGGTAATAATAATATGAATAGGAATAACATGCTCATAAAAAGAGGGGAATAATAATTATGCTGAGAAGAAATTCATAATACAATTTGTCATCAATAATAATTTCACATAAGATCAAAGACAAGACCTCGCATAACACCAAGAAGTACAAGACCAGATGCATCTTATATCTGCAGACAACAGTGGTTGAATTTCAAGAAAACAAAGATTTGAATCGCATATCTATCGAAACTTTTAAAGCGATAATAACAAATTGCTGTTCACATAGATGTTAACGGCAATCAACACTTTTGTTTGCAGATGTAAGTATATCTACAGATGTCTTGGATCTATCTAGTCTAGGTCTCGTACTTAACGCATCGCATCATCATCACGCAATGTCCAACTAACAATGTGAGAGAGGTCTGTCTCGACACTGGACACCGATAACCCCTGTAGCGAGATCAAAGGTATCTGTCTGCCAACACTGTGGGTCTTCCCATTCATCTTCTACCTTCTTTTGTATTGTTATCCAAAGCCTACACATAAAAATACCAGATATCTAGATTCAAATCCAGATCTAGACGAAAAAAACCCCACAAAAGTCCTAGTCCTAGCAAACAAACACAAACCCAAAATTAATCATCCCCCCATTATTAAGTCACCTCTCAGACTAAATTGTAAGTGAAGGGTTTTATCTTTTCCCCCATAATTCTTTCCAATACGATTCTAATTAATAGAGTACAAAGTCAGGGACCGATATCTTCCCAAGACTTAACACGTAATTCAATTCAAATCCAAATTTCAAGATTCCATCATCCAACGGAAATGGAAAACACAAAAGTTGATATGACTGTTGTTATGTACCGCCAAAGAGAGCATTTTCAAAATCACCAATATATTATGTATTGCACATGTACTATTACAATATATTTGCAAAAGTAATCCAAAAGACCAGCGTTGTTATCCTAATCAAATTTCTAGAAGCCTACATACTATAAAAATAAGATGGGGTTAAAAACAATCATCATTGTTGCAGTCATCACAACTGCCACCCACCCACACCCCTATGGCGTTCGCTTTGAACTCAAACTCGTCACACAAGAAGAATTGAACAAGTCTTGATATTATTGATCATAATGTGTAAACAAATTTGGAAATTCTGAAATATCTTATATCGTCCACTTGACATAATAAAACAACCGAAAAGCAAGTTTATATAAAACTGTAACTCTTAAATTAGGATTGACAGGCACCGATTAACACTTAGAAAAAAGAAAAGATAGCCCCACCCCAAATTCGGCCATTACTATTACTGTGTTATGATAAAATAAATAATACAAACCGGTTAAAGCCAAAAACAATATAATTTTGGTGTACGCTGAACGAATCCCCGCCATTATGGTTTAAAACCTAACTACATACTAACACAAACCCTAACCCAAACATAGCGACCTCAAATCTCTCCTCCAGCCCACGGCCCCTTTAACCTATGCAGACAAATGCAGACTTCAGCCCATTTCACAAACATTTTCGTTGATTTAAATATAATTATTCATGAATACACAATAGACGAAAAATCGAATGAAGGAAAATCGAATGAGTGCTATGAGACGAAAATGGATTTCGAGAAATAAATAGGGCAGCTTGGCCAAATTACGATGTAGTGTCTGCTTAAGATTAAACTACACGATACTCAGCAACCAACAATCAAGTTCATTTCACGCAACTTTTCTCAACAGTAACTAAAATATTTCTAAGTCTTCAATCAAAGTCTAATGGCTGTTTCCACACTTTTACAAACAGACAGCTGTACCTCGGTTTTATTATCCTACGACTAGCTCGAGTCAAAACTTAGAAGAAAGCGAAGAAGAAGATGATAAAACTTTGACTACGAGTCAGAGTAAGAGGCGAAGGGGTTTGAACTAGGGATCTTCTGGATACCATGCAAACGCACGCACCACTCATCAACCTCACTAAGAACTATCAACAATAACGGATGATTTCAGCAGGACTTCAGAACAATAAATAAACAAGGAATTAATTCTTGACTTCAAACAGAAATTTAATCTTACTTACTAGTCTAAACGTTTCCGTGAAAAGATAAGTATAAGAAGAATAAGACAGACGTAGAAGAACCCATCAGTGTGACCAGACCGGGTGAGATGACCTACTACCCGTACCCACTAAAGCCCTGCAGTGATTAATCTTCGGCACAGTACCTACTGTATGCGCTGAACTATAGTATTTATTATAGTATTATAACATACTATGAGTAGGAAAGAACAGGCACTGACTAACTTTTCTGACAAATTAATCAGAATTAAAAACACAGTGGTGGTGGTGGGACTGAGCTGGATTTGAAAAATTGTTGAAAAATAGAAACGACGACGACGGTAAAGAAATAAGAATAATAAAGATAAAAATAATACTATTCGAATAATAATAATAATAATTGTGTAATAATAATAATAATAAGGGCACAATAATCAGACCTGTAAATGACCTAACACACAATTATTGCCTGAAAATTGTCTAGACTTCGAGTAAGGGACTATTATACTATAGACTTCCGATCAATACTGCACAAAAAAGAACAATTCAAGCAGTTCTATAATTTGAAATCGCCTGAATTCAGGCAATTGTCTGAAGATTTACAGGTCTGAATAATGTTTTCGTCGTAGACATCAACTAGTCACCAAAGACTACTTAGGTACTGCATGCGGCTAGAAGTAGTGGTAGTCATAGTAGTCGTAGTAGTAGTAATAATAATAATAATAAAAGGCAAATAGTGTGAATAGGTGTAGTAGTAGTAGTAGTAGTAGTAGTGTTGACAAGTTATCCTAGTTGAAATTAAATTTGAACGAATATCCGCCCCCTGACGAGCCCCCGAAGGGATTGAAGCCCTGGTGGAAGAAAGGATTGCCGTGACCCCCGCCTTGCTGGCTCTCGGGGTCGAGGGGGTCTTCTCCAGCGTCAAATTGCTGACGTTTTTCTGTGAGAAGAAGAAGAAAGGTGGAAAAATGGATTTAAAGACTGCATACATAATATTATCATTATTATCAGCATAGAACATTGCATGCATTGTGCCGATTGTAATCCATCAGGCATGCAAATGGCAAAATAAAAGAATAGTCTGAAACATTTCATACTTATATCCCAATGAAAACAGTATCAACAATTTCGAAACAAAATCCATAGCTTTTCTTCAGTCCACTCGGATAGTAAAAAAAAAGGTCTAATAAATCAGACAATAATTATCACTGGCTGAAGATTTAAATTTACAGTACCAGCCTGGTAACCAACCCACAATCCACACTCACCTGGATCGGTTAAAACTTCTTTAGCCGCGGCTAAATCTATAAATACTTTCTGCGCCTTCTCCTTGTCGGCGCCCTCTTCGTGCTTGTCAGGATGCCATACAACTGCCAGCTTCCTGTAGGCCTTTATTATCTCCTTCTTACTCGCATTCCTACAAACACAACAGATAGACAGACAAAGGAGGGGACGGGTTTAAGAATGTGAGGGAAAGAAAAAAAAGATTTTTTTGGGGGGCATTTGAAAAAAATATTTCACATACGGTACTTCCGCAAAGATCTAAGATGGAAAATATAATATACTTTATTTCAAAAAAAGTCATTCAATAACTTTTCACTGCATATGACCCAAGCAAATTATGGCTATCATGATTAAACACAAACTTCTTACATCATGGGTATCTCAAAGAGAGAAGACAAAGTTGCAAACAATACCAACCTTCTAACTCCTAATATCTTGTAATAATCCCGTTTCTGGGACTGTTTTTGTAACTTCTGTGCTTTCTGTAACCCCTCTCTGACCCTTCGGTTGTCTTGGTCTATTTCTGAGGCTCCCTGGTATTCTCGGATGGCTGGTGTGATAAGAACGAGGATAAAAATTAACAAAAAGAATAAATCAAATAAAGCAGGGGTGTAAATGGCAAATCAAAAATATAATCTGAACATTTCATATCATTATCCTAATGAGCAATGTGAAGACAATTAATAACTAACTATTGGCTTTTCAGTCAATCCAATTAGATGGTAAAAAATTTTAATACGAGGAAGAAATTGGAAGGATTTTAAACCCCTGATATAAATGCAGGTAACTAAAAACTTCCATCATCACAAACAACAAATGCTAGAGAAATAGCTTGTAGAGTAAATCAATGCAAGGTTAGTGAGAAGATAAAGAGGGTGGGGGGGGGGGGGGAAGAGAGAGAGAGAGAGAGAGCGAGAGAGAGAGAGAGAGAGAGAGAGAGAGAGAGAGACAGAGAGAGAGAGAGATCTGTACTTACCAGCTTCATAGTCTTCGTTGGCTATATGAGCTTCTGCTTTGTCTATCATGGCGTCGATGTTCTGCGGGTCTATATTTATCACATCCATGCACGACTTGACGGCTGCGTCAATCGCTGACAACTAGACAAGAGGGACAGACAGAAAGGAAAGATGTGTTAGTTTTTCAGCGTGTCGTATGTTTGCTTCTTTGAGCATCGTAGTAAAATGGAATCTGTCGTTTTATAAGTGAGTAAATTATAAAGTACAGGGGTGTAAATAGAAAATTAACATAAAACTATCTGCATATCATATCTCAAAGAAAATAGGAATGCGGAAAAAAAATGACTTTCTACTTTTCAGTCCCTTGGATAGTTTTAAAAAGTCTGAAATCAGACAATCCTTATTGGCTGAAGATTTAAAGGCCTGTTCATGGTACCATCACTCAAAAATGAGTAGAGTTAGTGAGGGAAAACTATTTTTGTACAGAATCTTCCCTAAGGACTCAATGGAATGAAATGTTTCTAACAAGAAGCGAGGAATCAAAATATTATCTAATCCTCCCTGTTACCTTGGAGTGACAATGGCACAAGAAGGCATGGCCTCGGAGACGGAACGACACGATGTCCGTCTCTGTCTGCAGGATCTGGTTGGCCTTGTCCACACAGTCCTCGTACTGCTGCTGGTTGCGATACTCCTGGGCCGCGGCGAGCTGCTTTGACAGCTTCTTCACCTTCTTGTAGTGGCTAAAACATTTTTTGTGGTCGGGGTCCAGCTTCAAGCACTCACGGATTTGACTGAGAAAAAACAATAAAAAAAAAACAACGCCAACGGAATTAATACAAGGTTACATTATCATACATAACACTCTGGAACGGTAGAAGTAACAGGGTTGTGTAAATTATGGCAAATGAAATAAAAATAGTCTCAAACAGTTTTTCATTTCCCAATGAAAATAGTAATGCAAAAACATACAACAAAGAAAAATACTAATGGATTTTCAGTCCATTTGGATAGTAGAAAAAAAAGTCTGAAATCAGATAATAATCATTGGCTGTAGATTTACAGACCTGTGTATCATTTTTATATTTTTAAAGACACTCCCACCACTACGATTGAAATCTGCTTGAAATGGCTCCAATGTAAACCAAACCAAATTTCCACTCGTGGACAATAAAGATATATTATTATCATTATTATTACTACAGCAGAGTCAAGTCTTAAAAGTAACTCACAGTAAACTGTCCTCTTCCTCCCCCATCTGGTAGTGCAATAGCGACATCCTCATATAGGCCTTTGTGTTGTCAGGGACCAGTTTGGCCATCGGCTTGATATCGTTGATGGCCTTGAACAGTTCACCTTGGGCTTCGTAGCAATCGGCTCGAATCTCCCGTAGATCGGTGTCCCACGGGCACATCTGGGAAATGGTACAAAGAGAACAAAATAGATAAAAACTCACTCACTACTTGTTGTATCAGGCTATTAATTGAAAACATAGGAGAGCACACTCAAATCAATCAAAATCATAGTAATAATGAAATTCATTTATAATACGCATACTCCAATTTACAAAACAGCTCTAGACGCACAAACTCATTGGCTATCAAGCAAGCAGTCAGTTAATTTAATTGCTAAGTTAAAAAACTTATATCTCTATCAAAAAATTAATGAAGATTTTCAAGGTTTGGTTTCCTACTACAGCTGAAGGAGCTGGGTGGTACTATCACTGCAAAAACAGTATAATATATAGCATTTGATAAAAAAAAATCAAACCCAATTAAGTAGACAAAAACCATCGGTGGTACCTCTATGGGATGTTCCAGAGCGTTGATGGCGCCTTGATAATCGTTGTTCTCATAGTATGCTTTGGCTTCCTCGATGCTCTCCGACAGGGGGGTGAGCATGTCACTCTTCTCTCTCGCTTCCACGTTGCTGGGGTTTTGCTCCAACTGAAGGGGGAAGATATATAACAAAGTCGTAAGTAGTGTTTAGTGTTTGATTCTTTGTAATTCAGGGGTGTAAATGGCAAATAAACAAATAGTCTGAAACATTTCAAATCCCAATGAAAATAGCAATGTGGAAACAAAAACTAATCTTGGACTTGGATTTATTTTTTAGTCTGAAATCAGGGAAAATCAGAATGATTTACAGCCCTGATGGTTTGATAGCCATTGAATTGAAAGTGGAGGATAAAGCATAATAATAAGAAGAAGAAAATATTTGAGACTCACCACTTCTGTATAGTCCTCGAAGGCTTGATCCAGCTTCCCCTGCTTAAGTAAAACATTGCCTCTTTGCATCCTGGCCTGTGGAATCAAAAGGAATAACATGGATTAAATGGCAAAATGATGATGATGCTTGCTGGAAAAATAGTGTTTGACATAATAAATTTGTGAGAGTTTGTGTGAACAGATGACGAGAGCATCCAAGGTTATTTATTAAGTGAAGAGAAAAAAAGATGAGGATAGTTTCAAGAAACAAAAGTAGGTAGAACACACCAGGGATTCTCTCTAAACCACCTTCATGACCCACTCTTAGTGGATATAAAGTGCTATACGTATTAATTATTATCATGACTGTCTTCAAAACTTTGACAAACTTAGAGAAGAAATAATATGATTAGTGTAAGTATTAGAAGACAAACCCTATAGTGGTGTGTTTCAACCAAGTCATTATTTCATTACTTTACAATTAAATAATTTAATATATAGTTTTGGCGATATCAACAATATTATAAATAAACAAACTTACGGCAACAAAGTCTGGTTTCAAAGCCACCACTCGACTGAGGTCAGGGAGTGCAGATTTAGATTTACCCAGAGCCAAATACACGGTGGCTCTTTTAAAGTAGGTCAGATAATTATCTGGGTCACCCTCTAGAAAGAAATAAACAAATCAAAGCATTAACATGATGATATTTATTTGTTTTTCTGAGTATTTTTCAAAATTTTAATCGATTCTAGCTATCCATCAAACCTTCAGAGTTACTGATATAAGATATAGTACCATTTAAAAAAATATTTTAGTCTTGTGAGTGTGTGAACAAGCAGTGTTAGAATTAGTGTTAATATAATCGACAGGCCTGCACACCCCTGAGCTCCTGCTGCTGTGACATCAATACGCCTTACTCTAATCCAATCAAGACCTCACTCACTCACCTACAGCCGCGTGGTAATGCGATAAGGCGTCTGCCAGTTGTCCCGCAGCCAGCAGTTTTTTACCCATCTCCAGATGCTGCTCCACTTCAGCATCAAGTCCTTCTACAGCTGGAATGAGAGATAGTAACAGGGGTGGGTGTAAATGACAAATATGGAAAAATAGTCTGAAACATTAATTTCATATCCTAATGATGTATAAGGAAACAAAAACTAATGACTTTTCAGTCCACTTGGATAGTAAAAAAAAGTCTGAAATCAGACAATTTGTTGAAGATTTACAGGCCTGAAAATAGAAAGATCAATAACCATAGAACTACAAATATACTTAGGCCTAAATGACAACATTAATGATATATGTATCATTATCATTATAATGCTTATCCCCAGTCTTCACTGACAGGGATGTAAATAATGGCAAGTCAGAAAATAATCTGATGAAACATTTCACATCCTGTTGAAAACAAATTATGTGGAAACAAAAACTAATGAATGATGGGGAAGAGAGTCAATTGTTGATCTTTCAATCGTTGTTAACCATTCATTCCCTTTCTTATTTCGAGTTTCGCATTTTCGTCATCGATGTGTGTGTTTACAAAAATGTTAAATGGCGGACGTTAAAGTTGTCAACAGGTATTTACATCCGTTCTCCTTTTACATATTAGTACAATTTATTCCTCTGCACACAAAAAAAAAATATTAAAAGTTAAATAGTCAATTAGTTTTTATACTTTTATTCTTTTTCTGACCCCGCCCCCATGAATGAATGAGACGATAGAAACTGGCTGGTAAGAGGGGAGAGTTTCTTTCCTACAAGTGAAGTAGTCAATCTCTAGATATTGATATAATCATGTGCACAACCTCTTTGTATGAATTATGTGATGTTATCTGTCTAGATAGGTACATCCCCATCTCCCTCTTTCAATCAATAGAGACCACCATATTAACATACCAGAACGATTCATTCCCTGTTCAGGTCCAAGTTCATGTCATAAACAGTCATAGTCTTCATTTCAAAACAATATAAAAACATTCTTAATTGGCACAGTTTGGTTTCAAGAGTAATCCCCCAACCCAGATTTGATTAGTAAGTAGATACTTTTAGTAAGATGATCCCTAACTTAAAAGTCATGTCTGATGTCTGTAATCTCTAGGTGAGGGGGCAATAAATGAACGAAGTGACTATTTCCCCGACCAGTCGGGAAAATAATTTCCGAAATTATTTTCCCGACCGGTTTTCGTTCGCGAGA
>JAUEKX010089434.1:0-12629 GCA_031834005.1 Dendronotus venustus
AATCCCACATTATAAAAAAAATATGAAACAAACTGAACAGTAAAAATATATCAAGGGTGAGAACACGAGCACTGAACATTTACCTCGTGTTTTTGGGTGTATGTGTAGCAATGGTGATAGCCTATTGTTTACGATAAGACCGTACTAATGGTAGTGGTAGCCTCCTCATTAAATGCCGGGATTGTACGACAAGCTGGTGCTGGCCGACTCGATAAATGCTGGCCGTGCACATGTGGTCTTCGAGGTCACGGTGAGCTGCTACGTAGAAAGGAGACAACGGAGCGACACGAAGAGAGCAGGATCGAAAGCACGAGGAAAGACGTGTCGAAGAGTGTTTATTGGCTATGTACAGACAGTGGGAATCATCCCAATGAGAAGGTAGAAAAAGAAACGAGGAAAAGGCAGGGGCAGTCTGGGCGAGTTAATATTAAGGGTAGTAAAATATTGCTTTATGGAACATAGAGAGCTTTGACAAGACAACGAAGACTATATATATATACAGAAACATACATCATCAATGTTATAGATAAAGGTACGGGCAGGAGAGCTTTTAGGCACTCTCACAATGGGCTGGCTTTCTGGGAAAACCGTTCATCAATAGAAACCTCGGTCTTTATCAACCAAAACAAAACATGCAGCGACAAAGCTACAAGGAAACAAAAGTTGGATTCTGTATTTATCACAATTCAATTCTAATCGTACAAAAGAGCACTACAGGTAACTAAAACCATAAAAAGGAGCATTTTGATGAACGCTCACCAGTATATGCAGTGGAAGACTATCATCACTAAAGCTTTGATATCAAATGCTCGTCCAATCCCTATGTACATGAAAATGAAGGCATTCAAACACACACACACACCCACTCTCTCTCTCTCTCTCTCTCTCTCTCTCTCTTTATCCACACACACACACAGACAAAATAAAGATAATGATAATAATTGCAATGCAAAACAAACACCCCTACTTTAATATAAAGCTTGTGTGAATTAAATGACATATGACATAGATAGAATAGGTACCAATTAATTCTAAAAGGCATTCTAAAAGAAAATAAATAACAAAAGATGCTATCTATGGCGATCTCATTAAAATGGAGAGAAAAACAAAGCATCTTCTATGATTTTTTCTTGAAATTACTAACACTAACAGTAACAATTCTAGTTAGGAATCTGGACCTTTGCTAGAATTGGATTGGGATTTTTCTGATTAATACATAATAGTAGACCTAATAATAAATATCTATAAATTGGTACCACATTATCCTATCAACAGTGGCAACTGTCTACCCCTTTTGTAATAAACACTACTAATACGTATTTTCAATCGGAAAGTAAACATAAGAAAAATCAAAATCCAGCCTGAGCACCCATCAATTCAATGGCCATCGAGGGGCAGTCCCAATACTTCGGGCAAGCAGTCCACTATTGCACACAACCACTGGGTCAAGTAATCCCACGCCAATAGAATACACGACTATCTCCTTGTCACCTTTCAACCCCTGACGACAAAAGGGGGATAAAAAGACAACGACCTACGCCTAAGTAGTGAGCGGGACCAAGAGGGGACAATTATTGAGACAATAACTATCAACTAGACTACCTACTATTATCACATTCTACATTACCTCTTCACTCCACTTCTATAGAAGAGTAGAGTAATAGACGAAATACAAAACCACCACAGCTTATGGAACCACTACTAATGGATTGTTTCGCCATCTATTTGGTACTCTCACTCTCAATATTCATTTCATTATGATGAGACAAATACGAGATGAAACAAGACGGAAACAAAGCTTGTTCACCAAGAGAGTAACACAGTGTTTGATAATGCATTTTGATATTGCAAACTAAATGCAGACTTTGATATTGCAATCTAAATGCAGACTTTGATATTGCAAACTAAATTCCGACTGTCCAGAAAGATAGGGAAGAAGTGACTCGATGCTTTCGGTTCATTATACTGGTGCTCCAACACTGTGCTGCATCGAATCGTAAAAATGGTTTTGATGAATTCATTATGGAAGGAACAGAAATCGTCAGTGAACATAGAGGGGCTTTTTCTTTATCAAACCCTCACTGATATTACATTTTTCAACAGACTATTTCAATCATATTTTTAAAAAGGGCTTAGAGTTAAAATATATCAACATAAACCTGATAGACAATCATCCACTCCCCTGTTGGTCTTGCACCCTCATAGCTCTCCCACCAAACCATGCACAGACAAGAGTCAATGAATAACTTACTATGAATCGCTAAAAAAAACTAAAACAATTTTTTCCAAAAAACCTATTCATAGACTAAAATCACAAAAAATGACAACATGCCAAAATTCTCTCATTGAGTATAAACAATCAGTAACTCTTGCCTTGTGGGCAATACCGGCGTTACAAAATGAGTGAAAATGGAAATAAATATAACATCAAACATTATCATGAATTATGCAGCCATGAAATATTCTGGCAAACACATTTTTAGATACCTTTCATTTTCCCGCCTGCAGGAAAAATTTTGTCAATCTGACATGTACGCATTATCTGGCAGCATTTGACCAGCGCGAAGGAAGCCGTGGGACCTGATGGGGAAGTAACTCTTTCCACACAAATGTCTGAAGCACATACGAGTTTGAATTACAAGCCACATCCATGCTTGTCCAGTCAAGACCTTGTAATTGTTTACAATCCACTGAAGCCTTTGTAACCTCAAGCACTCCTCGTTACTGTCCTTCCCATCACCCACACACCCAGACACACTCGACTGTATGTAAATCCATGCACAACAGGGAGGAATTGTGCTCCTATCAAACCGCACAAACAGGGAAAGCCACACCAAGCATCAACCGCGACTACTTTCATCTTTGTAGTTTATGCCAGCAAAGGAAGGAGGGTTGTGGGTAGTAAAATCTTCCAGCTTTTAATTTCCATCGGGCTTGTTGAAGTAACCGCAAAGTCTGAGGTAATGGCAAAACTTTGGGTCACTGGCAAGTTGTCTGTTGTATCCATCAAACCATTTCTGACATGTTCCCAAAAACCGCCACGGGGAAATTCTTCACATGGGTTTGCCACTGGGACGACAGCTGGAAGAATTTGACGCCCGTCCATTCCACACCGTCGACCAGGACTGCAAACAAAAATAACAAGAGAATGGTGGGGACATTTAATAATTGGCTTATATGTACAACAGTTACAAACTATCTTATATTTTTAGACAAAGTCTATGTTTTTAATATACTCCTTTTCGACCTGTAATTGCAATATGTATGTTCAATTGTCCTTTTTTCTAAGTGCATGAAAGGATTTCTAACATTCTTCCTGCACATCATGTTTTGACACACCAATAATGCGATTCCTGCAAATCTCTATATAATTGAAAGAATCTTAGTGCCCAGAACCAGGAGTAGTTGGGGGGCTTTGTCTTACCTTTGAGTTTGATGTTTTGGCTCTTGGAGGTACACACCATCCGACTGACGCCTTCGATGGCCTGACTCTTCGACTCAAGCTCTTTGCCCTTCTTGCCGATTCTCATGACTGAAATATTGGAAAAGACAATTCATTTTCAACTTCAACATCGGACTCAAAATGATGACAAGAAATGGAAGATTGGGGACAGTAAAATGTTCTTTATCTTGAAATAGAATACCCCCTACACCTTAACAGAACAGGCACCCGATGAGGACAAACAAGAGCAAAGATCAAAAGTACCAAACAGTCCTGATGGTAGATGAAACGTTGAGAGGGGAAAAAAAAGAAAGACTATTTTGTGTCGAATCCATGCCTGCATCGGCAACACTGCCTTGCCAGCAATGTAATGCAGGTATAGCGATTTAACAGACAGATCTAGTCACTACCTAGGCACTGAAACTATATCTGTTTCCCTCATCCGGTAGCAAAGTACAGATGCTTTCGTTAGTTCATAGTTTATCTTCTGTCACGCTGCTACCTTGGTGATATGTGGAGACACTCCATGGGTGTCGTGGATAAAGGGCTTGCGGTATTTGTGTACTATATAAGAATGGTTTTGGATGTAACCAACCTGCATCTGTAACGCTGCTACCTTGGTGATATGTGGAGACACTCCATGGGTGTCGTGGATAAAGGGCTTGCGGTATTTGTGTACAGAGTACTGTATAAGAATTGTTTTAGATGTAACCAAGCTGCGTGTCATGTCCACTTACTTTTCTGCTTCTTCTCCTTGGTGACGACGTTGAGGGAGAAGACGGGGGCCTGTACGGGGGAGGAGTGGTGGGGCAGGCGGTTGGCGTAAAGGGCACGGAACGCCGTCTTCAGGGAGCATTTGTTGGTCGAGTCCTTGCGGTCCTTCCTGTCCTTGTCCTTGTCGAGGCTGTCCTGCTTGGGGGGCGTGACCACCCAGTAGTCTACCTGGAGGTCCATGAACTCCACCGGGGACGGCGACGGCACTGTCGAGGTCGACACTGGACTCGAAGTATTGCTGAAGAGAGAGAGAAACACGTAGGGACCGCATTGTAAACCAAAGCAAATTGCAACGCCGGTGGACAATAAGTCGTCTTCTTGACATGAAAAAATGGCATCGACATAGCTTAACACAGGGTAACCAATTTTTAGATCTTCCGTATTGCAAGTGCCGCACAGCGAACAGAACCAACATGGGGTCCCAAATCAAGGTTGCGTTCGTCACTTGCCAGTCCAAGACCATCTTTGAAATGAATACATCAATCAATAAAATAGTAATTTTGAATACCAGTACCAATGACAAATTAAATGATGATAATAAGAAGAGAGAGCTAGGTCTGCTGTATGGAGGTGGACCCACCTGAAGGAGGGAGGGCCCATGAAGCCAATGTTGGGTGAGTTGGGCGGGGTGTGTCCCTCCTTGACTGCCTTCTCCAGGATGGTGGGGGTGGAGGCTGGGGGGGAACTCGACAACCCGACGGGGGGCTGGCCATCCTCTATCTCCACTGGGAGAGAAAAACAGAAAGACAGACAAAGGTATAAATGGCAAATAAAAATAAGTCTGAAACATTCCATATCCCAATGAAAATAGCAATGTGGAAACCAAAACTTTTCAGTCCACTTGGATAGTACAAAAAGTCTGAAAGCAGACAATTGACTGAAGGTTTACAAGCCTGAAACAATGATAAGCAACCATTAATTTGCTTGCTCACATACAGTTTCATAGTCTCATAATTTGACATGAATTTCAGCCCATTCTAGGGTACCTCTATTTACTAGCAGTCTAGAGCACGCAAGCTCACATTGGTAGCTAATGAGAAGTTGAACTATTTGTGTTTCAGCTTACCCGAGGAGTTGAAGACATCCAAAGTGCCGATACGAACTTCACTCAAAAACGGGATGAAGATTGGAGTGGAATCTTCATCAGGCCTGTGAAGAGAAAGACAAGATTTTAATTCACTCAGCAAGAAATGTCGATAACAAGCATTGATTCGTACAATGATATTGAATGAACTAAATATTTCATTGCATTCCTCACCTTATTCAAAGAGCAAAAATAAGAATTACACTTGAATGTCCTTTCTGAAAGGATACTACTATTTCAAAGCATTAAAAAAACATATCTATAAAAAGTTACTACAAATTACAATCTGGCCAAAAAGTATATAAAGGATGCGTGTTGTTTCACCTTCTGCCCCTGGCATTGACCAGCGCCTCGGCTATCGGCATCTGGTGGACGTTGTGAGCCCCGTTCAAATACTTGGACAGCCGGTTGATGATGTCTTGGGAATCTGGTCAAGGAAAACATGCAATTATTGGATTAAAGTTATAAGGGGAAAAAAAAGTAAAAACAAAAAAACAAAAATTGAAGAGGATATATTTTTAAAAAAGGTAATTGCATTCTTCAAATCCTTATTATACCTTCCTAACTCAATTACACTAATTCTCATTAAATCATCTGTCTGATAAGAAAACTGGAGTAAAGTTTTTTTGGGACACGGTTTATATATATAATATAAATATATAAAAAGAAGTAGTGTAAATAACTAGCTGCGTGCTGACCTAGTTTGAAAGAGTCTGGTTTCTCAAAGGTTTCCTTCCAGTGCGTGTCCATGAACAGCGAGGCAAACGTCGTGTCCACACTGGCCAGGTACTTGCCAACCAGGCTGGGCCCTACGGAGAGGGAAACAAACATAGCATACATTACTACATGCATTATTATCAAGACGAGACAAGTGTGAAGCTGGGTCTATTTGTATTAACCTGTGAATTGCATGTGTGGAAACCACCCAGTTATTGAGTACGACCGCAATGTGAAAACACAGGCTTGTCAGCACCATAGGAACAACACTTTCAATCTCATTTATTTGTTCACAAAAAGGTACCATCAAAATCTTTAGTTAACTAACACAAAAAGGTACCATCAAAATCTTTAGTTAACTAACACAAAAAGGAACCATTGGTTCCATGATACTTGAACCGACTAAACTAACCGAAGCACTGTTTCTTGTTATCAGGGGTGGAACTGGCAAATCAAAAAATTAACTGATATATTTCACAACCTGACGAAAATATTAATATGAAAACAAAAATGGGTTGGCTTATCAGTCCACTACTTGGAAAGCCAAAAAAATCTGAACTGAGAGAAATTCTACCCCTGAGAGGGTTGCTTACCCAGAGGAACCACCATGAATTTCACATAGGTCTGCCAGTCGGGTGACTTGTTGGAGAAGTGTTCTACGTAGGGTCGCAGCACACAGTTCATGTACGCGTCGCTGCCCATCACCCCGACCTTGATGGGGTCCGGTGTGCGGGCATTGCTGTTACAGCTACAAGGGAGGCAGGACGAGGACAGGCAATCAAAACGTTATCATAATTCATAGTCTCGTTTGTTTGTGTGAAGACAGAACATTGACAAACTTTGGGGCATACTACAGTGCAGGCAAAAGGTAAAACAACGGTTTGAGTAGAAAGTACACCGAAGATCAGGATGATGGTTTATCCATGACTCGTATTGGAGTTGGAGGTAACCAACCCATGCATAACACTACGGTCCTGATGAATTTACGCTGGTCTATGACTATGAACCCAGACCTTAACTAGTTTCGTTTTTCAAAACATATACATGAGATATACTGTTTGAGTTTTGCGATCTTTTATTATTATTCGTGTCTGAATTAAAACGAGAGCTCAAAATGAATTGCACAATAATAATTCACTTACATCCTTTAAGAGGACATCATAGGTATATGTAATGTAACAGAAAAGAGAGGGGAGAATAACTCTCAACGAAAAAGTTAAAAAAAAACAGACGTAACAGAAAAGAGAGGGGGGAATAACTCCTAACGAACAAGTTAAAAAACCAGACGTACAATTTTTGTATTTTGGTGACGAGGGAACACAGGGCAGCCTTCACATCGGCCTCTGTGCAGGTACAGATGAGTCGGAGTTGTCTGTCCTGGACCTTCTGTGCCAGCATCTGGCCCTGCCAGTCGGACGTGTTGACCATGAAGATCGAGTCGGGGAGGAGGTCGTCTGCTGTGTCAAACACCACGCTCAGTTGGTCCAGCAGGGCCTTGCGGGGCTAAGAGAGGCAATGGCGGCGGGACAGACAAAAAGAAATAGTTAGAAAGATAGAAAGAACAGGACAAAAGTTATTAATGGAAACATAACGGGGGGAAAAGGTTTTGTGCACTGAAGGCCGTGAGAAAGACAAAATATAAAGCAAATGATATCTTTAAAAACCTTATGGAATGCTTTGTACTTGTACACTAAGGGTTTCATAGGTAATTTATTCTGTTAATATTAATTCTTACCCTAAGATTCAATTTGCTAGTGAAATCTGAATCAATGAAAAATGAAACTGGAAAAAGAAAACAATCTGAATCACTCTTTTAAGACTAAATAAGCTTAACTGTTTATTTCTATCTTTATAATTATGTAATCAAATAGCAGGATGAAGCTTCTTGTAATATTTCATTCAAAAATAGAAGAAAAGAGAATTTCCCTTCATAAAATAATCTTTATCTAGTTATCAAATGCTATCATTTACATAAGAGACTTTGTCAAGTCTTGACTGCTGCATGTAACAATTCTGTACTTATCAACACAACGAAAGCAAACCAACTAACAAACACTTTGAATACTCAAAGCTGTAGATTCAATAAATGAATAAGTTATTGACACAAAACTCGTGTTTTGGACCCAGTTAGTTCAACATGCCATTCAGTGCCAAAAACAAATATACAAAGATGATGGAATGAAATCATTTGTTGTATTAAACACCACTTCAATCGAAAAAAAAAAGGCAGACAAAATTTTTACCGTACATAAAAGCTATGGAGGGATTTCTAGACAGGAGATAATTGTCATAAAAGATGCTGGCTTAATAAACGACTATAAAATACACTGCTGATCTAGGGTTATCAAGATGGGATGACACATCTGATATATATATCTATCTATCTATATTCTTCTCCTGTTAATTCTAAGGAGAAGAGAAATGAATCCTCTTTTTGGTCAATGCTTTTAAGTAAAATAAAGATACTACTTTAAACAATTCAATTCTTCATTTTGAACATTAATCCTCCTTTCCCTATTGAAAAGACGGAACAAGAGAACATGAAAAAGTAAAGCATAAGATAGTTATTGCTCTGTCTTTCAGATGAATTTTTGTTATAAAGAGAGAAAAACAAGAGAAAAAACACCCTGTATCATTCAACAGGAGAAGGTAAATAAAACGCGTGATTGATCAATAAAGTAATTAAACAAATTAGTACAAAAACTCCTGGATGGCGAGGCAAGTGAATATATTGACCACTTGATCAAACACACGGTCCAAATGAATAAAGAAACATCCCCAACAGAAATGAAAACTATCCACGTTGTACCTCATTCTATTCCTCTGTTGGTATTCATGTGAACAAGTGATCAAAATTTCACAAATCATTTACTATCTTGCATTTTTTCCTTTTACGAATCAGAAAGCATCATTCTTTCTCATTCCATGAAAATAAATGCCAAAATCATGATCACAGTGAAGTTTTGTTCACCAAATCAAATGAATAGCAAAGCAGGAATAAACTGTATGGTGGAGGATTTTCATTGTACGTGGGGGAGTAAATGTTTTAAAAAAAACAAAAACTTGATGATAGGCTAGAAAAAGAATAAAAGATCAATTGCATTACCATCACTACGTAAATCATTCTCTACATGATAATAAAAGCAAAGCCATTCCCCCTTTATCAAACATTCAAAGCAAATCCAAATCCAAGGAAAACCCCAGAAGCACCCACTTGCTGAAAAGGAGAAAACACATAATGGAAATATCGTAGTCTATAATATTATACTCGTGACTGAGACCAGATTTGGCACAAACTACATTTCTCCATTAATTCATATCTAAAGCAATGATGACAATAATTGTTAACAATTCTTTCTAAAAACATTACCTCCATAGATAGTTTAGATGTATTCATATCTAAATGAAGAGCTGGGCATATACTGAAACACTTCAATAAAATTTACAAAAATTGTTGTAGTTTTTGTGGGTTTTTTTTTCTTTCAATTTGTGTTTTTAAACCTAATCAAATTATACTTATCTGACTTATATCCCAAAACATCTAAAGTTAAGTCACCTGTTTTATTTAGTGTATTGAACACAAATCTTAAAGGTAATGCAAAAAAGGAAATATGAATATAAAAATGTATAGAGAAAGTAATTATCTAAATTTCAAATAAATAATTTTCGGAGAGAAAACCCCCAATTCAATGGTTGTGAGAGTTAGTAAAAAAACAAACAAAAATGCCAGCTACATCTACTACTGTAAGAATACAAAGAAATATTATCATGAAGCGGGGGACCTCTTCCATAGTATTGAAGAGAAAGTGCGTCAAAGAGTCGCGACCAAGAGAGGCACGACGTGGTGATGTTAGTTGGTGTTAGTAAGAGTATTTTCCCACGATAAAATACACAATTAGAAACGAGAGAATAATTGTCAAAGGAAGCAAGAGGGAAGGAACAAAACAAAAAACCAGCCGTAAAGAAAACAGCCAATCTGTCGCTCTCACTGATTTGTCATCTCCCACACTATTTCTCCGGTGCCGCTTCAAATCCTTGTTACTTTTCTTCTCTCTATACGAAACGCTCCGTACGGTGTCTCGTACAAACTCCTTTTGTCTGCTGCGCAGGGGGGAGCGAGTTCGAGGGGAGGATTCACTGGCGCTGGCATTTTGTGAGTCAGATGCTTCCACCTCAAAGTCTGAATAACGCTTTTGAAAGAAGTTTGGGTGGGAGGGAGGGAGGGAGGGGGCAGGGAGAGAACGGGGGATAGGACAAAATAGGGTATACAGTCACAGAGGTAAACGACTAGGTCATGCCAAAAGGTATTTATTGGATTCCTATATCCAAGACGGTCCATGACACACTCCAATGATGAAGTCTAGTCAGGCAATGATACACCAGCCATGACAGCCCCTTCCTCGGACTTCTGGGTGGTCAAGGATTTACATTGTATAGAGTGGTGGCACACATAGGGAGGTGGATGTTGATAAAGGTATGGTATGTAATACATGTTTTGCTTGTGTAAGTTTCAGATGTCATCATCCAACAAAGAAAAGGGAGATGTTGAGCAGGCCAGATAAATTTTGTTGCGTAAGCCAAGAGAGAAAAGAAAGGAGTGAAGCAACTAAAAGTCCCAAAGTCCTAGAGTAAGCCACTGCTTTGGTTTTCTATTGTTATAGGCATGCAAATCTCAAGTACAGTGAAATAGAATTTGGTGTCTTGCACATTTTGAAGGAGAAATAACTTCTTAAAACCCCACAAAACTAAACAATTGAATAAAAGAAATATCAACAATTTATAAAAGGTAGATGCAACAGTCAACGACAGGTCACGACTGTACACTTATTGTTCAAGAACAGACACAATAATTGATTCTAGGAGTTTGTTTGTTTGCTAGAAGAAAGAACATCCACATATTATCATAGGTCAACCAGTGCTTGGAAAAAATATGTAAGAAAATAAATTCAGTTAGACGAACATAAGAAACCGAAGTAGAAGAACTTGCCAGGGACACTATCCAACTACTTGCAGATTAAGGAGCAATATCCGACCATTGTATAAATGTAGAGACTAAATCCCTTTTGATCAGTGTTGTGTGAAAACCTAAAGGTTTCATAGCTAGGTCCATCCCCCAGTCTAATAGTTAGCTGAGGGGAGTAAAAGTAAAGAAACAAATACTCTGAAAGAAAACGAGTCAGAAAGAGGAGAAGACACAAATCTATCCCATAACTCATACGTACATCCATCCATCTGTTCATTCATTCATCTATACATACATTCAGCCATTCATAATGCTATAAATAAGTATATCCTAACTCTGCTGAAACCAAAATCTGTCCCAAAACACGCTGTGATGTCACTGACAACCATAGTACCTAGTATTGTTTCCAGCAATGAATAAATCTACTGTCGCTTGTGATAATCAAGGTGAATAAATACAAGAATATGGTGAGAGTGATAATAAATGTAATATGGTGATAAAAGAGAAAACCCAATAAATGAAAACAAACAAATAAAAGACCTACTTCCTGGTGTACAACGGGTACAACATTCTGGTGGGGAAGAAAAACAAGCAGGTCAAAATAGAGTCTCAACGCTAGTAGAATTTGGTGTCATCAAGAACAAAGATAAACACAAAAGGAAAATAATGATGATAAAGATTTTTTAAAACCTCCCAAAAAGAACAAACGCAGTCAAAATCTTTTTCAATTCTTGTAGGAGAATAAGAAAAGGAACTCCAGTTGACTTTCTTTAATTGCAATACGTCCAGGTTTTTTTTTTCAGTTGTGATGATGCAAAGTTGAGATCGACCAGTGACTTTTATGTTTGTTGGGTTTTTTTTAAAGTTACACGAGGAAGAGGAATTAAGTGGAGTGTGATAAGACAGAGTCAACTGAACTTCTGGAAGAAAAATAAAACACAAATAAATGACCGAAATTTACAAACGAATTAAAAGACAGCAATGAAAATTCAATGATTTCAAGATTAAGATCCTCAGAGATCAGAATGCTATTTCTCAGTTAGCAGTTAAGTCAAAGTACACACGCACACTCACAGTCACAACCTCGATATTAGTGATAGGAAAACTGATAACAAAGATATAGAAATAAACCCAGCAAAATAATACAACATAAGAATATGCTTATGAAACATGAACTAAAGTAAACCAACCCATAAAGACACACACACACCCCTCCTTCTTCACAGGTAAGACTAGAGAAGGTTCAAAAGAAACATTCACCAACAGCTGCTGTAGTCAATCAGCAATTAAAGACCAACTTCACACCCCCCCCCCCCTATTATATAACTTTCCATCATCCACACTGGTTAAAGTCAAAGCAAGATTGTGAGCAATTGTGACAATTTTTTGATTAACAACAAATCATAAAGTTAGAAGATTCTTATCTTTCCGTCAAACACGTTTTCCATCTTGAGATTCATGCAGTGAGGAATTACATGCCATTAAAACGTCATTTGAGCTCAATGGGTAAAATTAACCGAAAGTTTCTATTGTGTGTGTGTACGTGTGTGTGTGTATAATATATATGAGTGTGTGTCAGTGAGAGAGAGAGAGAGAGAGAGAGAGAGAGAGAGAGAGAGAGAGAGAGAGAGAGAGAGAGAGAGAGAGAG
>JAUEKX010089545.1:0-12628 GCA_031834005.1 Dendronotus venustus
ATGTGAACTGAACCACTTTCGGTATAGCCATTTCCGTTAAAAATAAACACGTTTGACATACGCATTTTTAAACGCGGTGTATAATTTAAAAGCGCAGTGTGAACCACGCTTAAAAGTTGGATAACGTTGATTTTGTATAGCGAAAAATAGTGACAATACTTTCATTTCGTTACTAAAATTTACTCTTTATTATTATATATTAAATTATTTCTTATAAAAATTTATTATTACAAGAATACATGATAAAGAGAGGTACGTCTAGAGTGCGTCAAACATCTGCCAAGTTCTTTTCAAGCATACCTACTTTTACTTTATATGAAAACTTTTTTTACTCTCTTCCAAAGATGTTTGACGCACTCCTGACTCGCCTCTGATAATAAGGACCGTTTTGTCAACTGCAAAAATTTGTGTGTCTCCCTCTGCTACATTTTTTATAACAAAAAATTCAAAAATTAAACCTGCTTAGATAAAGTTCATACTTGCATATCTTTATTACTTGTGAAAATACTGCAAGTATCTCAGGGGGTAGGTTAATTATAAAAACAAAAGAGTAGTGGTGCAGTTGTAGATTATGAGGGTTAGATCCCTGAGGTAAAATAATACTCAAGATACAAATAATTTTTCCTATTTATTCTTTCATTTCTTTTCTTTCAACATTTTATTTTGTTACGTACTTAAGAAAAGAAATTTTAGCGGCTCAACCAATTCCACCTAATTCGACGTAATCTTTGCGGAATTAATTTTGGCGAAGAACAAATAGCCCGTAGAAGCCAGTCTATGTAGTATATGTAGATTTTAAGATCTTCTGCAATGTGTAGAAGTCGTCTATATATCAATATTAAGCTCATTCCGTAATGTGAATACCGTCTAGATTTTGGTTTGACGTTATTTTCATAACACGGAAGCCGTCTATAGGTTAATATGACGTTAAATCCGTTACTTATGTTTTTAATTAAGGTTAATTAATTATATCATCGGCACATTCCAACATGTACAGACACTTATTTCTATATGAGGATTGATATAGTTTATTATTATAACGGTTTATTTATTTGTTCGCGTCTTCACCAATTGAAAATGAACATTACCTTGTAAAGTGATGTTATAATAACTGTTTTATTTTTTCCCTACACCAAACAATGTTAATTAATTTGAATTGAATTTATTATATTTTAAACATTCTTTTTGCTTGGTTTTGTGGACTTTACAAAAACGAATAATAAATATATATTAAATATATAAAAAATTAAAGTTGGCGCCGAACTAATTTGCCTAATTCAAACATTTTCCGCCAAATTTCTCCACTTAATGTAGCTAAAATGAGAAAGATTTTCCCATCGGATCTTTACAAAAGTATCGATGGCAAACAAATAAAAGCGACAACATACAGATGGTGGTCAATACTAGGCTAGGCGACTATATCAAATTATGTGTAACTAACATCTATACTACAATGATTCCCACAGTAGAAAACAAAGATACTTATTGGCGGCCAATACCAGACTACAAAGATTCTTTTCAATAGAATCGTGGCAGCCTCATAACCATCTAGAAACATCATATTCGTGTAAATCAAAGTAAACACCGAGAAAGCGCCACCGAGCGAACACAACCGACGGTGCACCTAGACTTTTACAAAAGTAACTGCTTGCAAATAATAATTGCTGTTAATACCATTAGAAACCATTTGTTAATTTCAAATACATTTTATTTAAAATGGTAAAAATATGTAAAATTGATTTTTGTGCAAAGATGATTTAACACCCAATATAGCTCGATAATCTTGGTTGTTACTTTTAGAAATTACTTGAAGAATTCCATGGATATTGGAAGGTTTTGAATTTTTTGAGAATTTCTTCTGTTTATGAAGTATCAACATTTAATATTATTATTCAATCTATATTATCAAAAAAGTCTTAATTGGGTTAAAGAGAAGCATAAGTAAATTATTAGGGTATTTTGCAGTAATGTGTTTCATCCTAAAGAAACACATTTTTTTATATATTTCTTTAGGATGAAACACTCACCATGCAGACTGATCATGTTATAAACTTTTCTTCCAATTCAGGTAAATGCTGAACATATTATATGTATAGTATATCTTATATAATAAATAATAAATTTTCTTTAAGAGAACTTGTATGTTCTTAAAAGCAATCAACCTAAACTCTTTATTCAAGTAAATTCTATAAATAAAAAAAATCTTCATTAATTTAGACCATCGAGAAATAAGGATAGCAATGACTTATATAGGATTTATTGTTATTTATTTCGACTTTGTAGATACTATCTCTGCACATCGAACGAGAACTGGGAGACTAATAATTACATTCACGAAGAAATGAAAAACTCCATCATTTTACTTACAATTGTTTATTTCTATTTTGAACAGTAAAAAAATGTGAAAGTTTTCCGAAAAAAGCACTTAATTTCTGACGCTAAGCAAAGTCTAATTGTATGTACACGCTCTTTATAAGAGCAATTTTTTAAGAACATAAGGCTCGAATTTCATTGAAAAATAAGAACATGGTACGAAAAACCTTGGGCTCATTGTGCAGTTATCAAAAAAAAGAATAAAAAGGGCGGGTTTGTATATTGTTTTTGTCGACCAAAATGTTCTTAAGAAACTTGTGTTTTAGGTTCTAAAGGAAATTTTTTTTTTTTTTTAACCACGCAAAAATTTACTTTTCATCTCTCAATATGTTTAAAACGTTTTACTAAGTCAAATTTTATTTTGAAAATAAGGAACATTAATGTTGATTAATGTTGAATTTTGATCATTTGTTCTTAAGAAAAGATTTTGTAAAAATTGTCAAAAAAGAGAACAAAAAACAACCAGCCAGTGAATTTTACTGGTTCCTATATAGAAAACAGTATAGTTAATCTTTGTTAGTATTTTAAATTAAATGTTTTTTTTTCCAAAGCAAGAATCAACTTGGTAGTAAATCCTTTGATTTTTATTTCGGAGTCTTTTGCGTTATAAATATATCAATAGGAACGTTATTTATCTTCATTTTATCCATTATCAAAAAATGAATACTTACATACTAGCTATATTCATAAAGGTGTTTTTGTTATCCTTATTTTTGTTTCTTTCGGAAATAATCTTCTGGATTACTCAGGCAGTAGTCTCTCTTTCAATTTCGACTTTTATTCACTAACTTGATGAAAATAAGATTAGAAACGTAGTAAGTAGTAAGCCGCCGCGAGAGAAAGTGAAAGCTTCGATAAAAATAAAAATTATAAGGCCAAAACACATTACGACCAATTTAATGTAAATAGGATAAGAAATGTAGATATAGGCCGCAAATACAGCAGCACTGGAAAACTTCGAAAAAAAAAATTTAATTTGTCGAAGGCAAATCCAATTTTCAAGCAAGTAGATGAAAATGAGGTAAGATATTTAGATATAACTAGAGTATGGAGTGAATATAGCCACATTATACCTTGCCTCGACACTTTACATCGAGAAAAGAGTGTCAAAACTCTCTCTTCATTTCAAAGTGCGCGTAAAATTACCGATGTAAAATATCAAAGCAGCGACTACGATTAAAGATGACGTCATCAGGGAAAGTACCTAATGACGTCATTGCGCGCGCGACCAAAAGACATACAGACTTTGAGTAGAAATGGGATTTCCCTCACTCGAGTTTTGTCCACTTAGAAAAGTGTCACTAGTTGCAGTCTGGAAAGATTTTAATAAAGAGATGCCCTTGTAAAGAATGTGGATGCGATATTATCATAACGATGATAAGATATTGTCATAACGATGTCAGAGGCGTGCCTACACCACCGGCAAACACATGTGTGGGAGAGCAAAATGACAATTATCTGTTGAGGTAGACTCAAAGACAATTGTTTTTCACTCTCCTTCACATGTGTTTGCCGGTGGAATGAAAGCTACCAGGACAAAATTTATGATCTGTATGAGAAAAGACCTGTTTCAAAAGCTGAAATAAGGAAAATAAAAATAAAACGTGACGATTTGTTGCAAGAGATTCTCTATACGTTAGAGAACACAGAATATCTGTTAAGAAAGGAACTGCTAAGAAACAGGAATTGATAATGGAAGCCTGGTACACGCAAATATGATAAAGAAAATTCCGAGGCTACAGATGAAGACTAGCCAAGAAGCTAGCTACACAAACAGATAATAACGTCATTAAAAGCTAATGACGTTATGCTAGTTGGACTCATCTCTACCCATTAATCTCTAAATAAAAAGTACAAGTTTGACCAAATCGAAGTAGCTAGCAAAGATTTTCACAGTGTTTATCAGGTCATTGATACTATAATTGGTTTCGAAAAGATCCAAATTAGCAACAGTGTCGTAGCATGACATGAGGTATACTATAGGTTATTAAATACAACCTGGTAAAACCATTCCTCTCTATATCAAGAAACTAAAGGACTGCGTTTCTTCAGACGTTGGTAGGTATAACAATAGCGCTCTGTGGAAAATGAGATTTAACGTGAGTGATAATAAAACATGGAATAAGTAGTACCAGTTTATCTGACACCATGTATCATGTATGTGAGCTTTTACATGTTCCGGGATGTGGTGGATTTGAACTGGGTGGTACACTGAGCTGAAATTCGCTGAGTAATGATAAATATATTAACGCAAAACTTATCACCTGGAATGGTGAAACTAGAACCAAGTTTCGAGGCAGCTCATAAACCAGAGGATTTTGGTGCTTGTTACGCAACAGGGGTCTTAACGTAGCGTAACGTAAATTTAAAGGTAAAAAATTTTTAATTTGGTAGCAATTATTTTTGGCGAATGGGATAATAATTAACCTTTAAGAATACATTATCAGGACATTCTTTATACTTTTTTTAAGGTTAATTTTGTTTTCTTGGTATTTCCATTGTTCATCATCTTTTCAGGGAAGGATCTAGAAAAAGAATCGAACCCTAACAGATTTTTTTTTTGTCACTGTCCAGAATTTTATGTGCGTCCCCCCACGAGCATAGCGTTATCTTGTTCGTGAGGTCATGCGCGGTAATAACAATTTTGAGTAAAACGTATTTCTCGCAGAAAATAAATTCAGACATGACTCACTTTTTTTTCTCCTTTATTATTTGTATGCTAGGGCAGTAAAAGATTTTTTAGCAGATTCGCAATAAAAATTTCATGCCTGAGAAAGATAAGAAAACGAAAAAGGCACAAACATTGTTTTACAATATAAGCATTTTCTATTGACTGATTTAAAGTCTTTAGTTTGTTTTATAGATTACATGAGCAGGGACAATGTTCAAACGCTGGTTCGTTCGCCCATTTAATATCTATATCTATAATCAACTGGAGAATAGGATCCTTTCCGCAATCAAAGTTCGTGTGGTGCAAAGGAAAAAAAAAAAGAAGAAAAAAGAGATGATGTCCTCGCGTCGTGGTAGAGACCATGAAAAACAAATATTTCTTTGTTTTGCTCAAATTTGTTACTTAATTTTTTCTGAAAAGCTAATTAACTAATTCTTTTTTATGTTATCGTCTTCTATTGTGAAGTTATTGCTCGGTTAGAACCAACCTTAACAATAAGCTAGATGAGTGGAGGAATTATTCCTACTAATATTATTATTATTATTATTTACAAATATTTACTCAGGATTGTCTCTTCAGTACTAATCAGACTGTTATCGCAATGAGAGTCCTCGCCACTGTGACCGGCAGTGGACTCGAACCCCTGACCAGCAGGTTACGAGTTGAGTGCCTTAACCACTCAGCCAAAGTTCCACAATTATTATTGTTTATAATACTTAAATGTTTAGAGTATATCCAAAGTCTTAGTTTGAATAATTTTGATTGAATTTTTGCCTGATAATAAAAAAACATATGAGATCAAAGTTAGCAGAGCAGCGTTTAGCAAATATGAGTTCTTTTATAGCAACACGCATTTCTATAACAACGTCTAAATTTCTGAATCAACGAGCTAGGCTTAATATTCTTGCTTTGTGTTTTTTTTTTTGCTTTTTTTGTTTTTGTTTTGCTTAAATTCAGTTTCAAATGTTCTTATCAAAGGTTTTTCCACAAAATAACATAGCATAAAGTAAGAACTTTCTATTCTGGACTACATTTTTATTCTATTATTTTATTCTTACTAATAGATAATAAATACATGTAGATTTCATAGAAATATGGAAATTCTCTTAACATTTGGCAAAATTTCAGCAGATAGAAAGTCGAGTTGTATTAAAAGTATAATGGCCTAGACTGATAATAGTCGATTTTGTGTGTGTGTTTGCAATAACCACGATAAATAACTGATAGCGAATGAGAAAGTCATATATGAAATAATATTAAGTAATGATATTTTAAGTGAATAAAGAGATTTGCTCAAATGTAGATAAAAAGCTAATACAACAAGTAAACATTCTTTCATGGCTTTCCCGCGTTAACGCTTCAAATTAAGCCAAAAATTAAGGCAGTGGTAATTAAAACATGTCGTTTCAATCTTAAATTATGAAAAGTTAATTTGTTAATATCATATAGGTATATAATAACATAATATAATAATATAATCACAACCATTTCCTATTTTTTTTAACAAAGTGACCAAGTTGTATCAAAATGTAGCAAAAAACTATAAAAAAGGGTTTTGATCGCAATAAGCTAGTTATTGTTTACAAGATTACAGAAAAGCAAACAAACATATATATGTATATATATATGTCTTTTTTTAACGATCGAGGATCGAGGACATCTGAAATGACTTTAAAATAATTTTAGATGTGGTGAAAAGAGTTAGAAAATTGTGACTTTTAAAGTAGACAGAATATCCCATCTATCTTTCTCGAATTGGTTTAAAAAATCGATGCTTTTATAAATCGCGAGAATTCTTTGGGTATTACAGTATACTTGCGATCAATGAATAAGTGGGACTTTTGCTAACTGGGACCGAATTTCTCCGTTTTGAACTTTCTTACTTAAACAAAATATTCCCTTAATTGGGATATTTGCTTAAATTGGGAAATTCTTCATATTCAATAGGACCAATCTTTTCAGTGCTTAGAGAGTCACTTCAGAGATGTATACTGTATTTTTAACTGTCGTATATTGTATTTATAACTGTCTAAACTAAACTAATTTTTTTTCTTCAGCATGTGAAACGAGATTAAAATTGAATTTGAAGCCATCCTTACTTGAAAAGCTGATAACTCAAAAAGTAGATAGATGTGTTGGATATTTTTAAATATATATTCTAAATAATTATTTCATGAGAGAATTCCTAATAAACAATAGAAAACAATTCTATTTACAAGTAGATATGGATATGTAACAATGCCAGAGGCGGATTTAGAGGGTTTGCGAGACAATTATCTAATGCATTTTTCTCAATTAAAAATTGCTTATTTCTCTACACAAGTGTTTGCCGACTCTCTACAATTAGGAACAAAAATTATGGCTAATGGTGAAATTTTCTTCATCATGTTAGATGGTGGAAAACTCTATTCTGCCAACATTGATACTGGGGGAAGGGGTGATCAATAGAATTCAAGATTTTCTCATCTTTTGCCAGCTATTTTTGTCCCTGACTGTGGATCTGCCTCTGATATGCTATGGATATGTAACAATATTTAGTTATTTAGAACTTCTATAAATTATAGGGAGAAAACATCCCAATCAATACAGGACGAACACAGAATGACACTTATAAACATTGTAATGACATATTGTAACGATGTTTGTTTTGTTGTTTTGGCGTTCTGGACCAAACAGGATAACTTAATAATTATAAACAAGGCTTCTGTAAAAATATGTATCACTTATATATACAGGGTGTCCCACAAAAATGTCCGGACCATATTTGGTATGTCAATAAGAAATTGATTTATGCGAAGTTATATTGTGTTGCTGCTTCTTTTTTTTCATTGGTTGTAAATTCAAGCAAACCGAATTGGATTGGCTGTAAAAAATATACATTTTTTGTTTGTATTGCAATTAAATGTAAAGTACGTAGTAATTACTTCTGTGCATTCAATTAACATAGGGTAAAATATGTGTTTTAAAAGCTAAGTTTTTCGAATTTAAAAGTTATATCATTGGAAAGCTTAAATTTCTCTCTTTACAAATGGTGTAAAAATTGCATTATTAAAAATTTTTATTAACTTTATACACGCTTTAAGATCGCATAAATTAGATTCTTATCGAAATACCAAATATGGTCCGGACATTTTATTGGGACACCCTGCATATTCTTTTTTAATGAAAACATAACTCCAAAAAACAATACAGTGTGTTTTAAAACACATTTCCCTCATTTTTAAAGTTTACCTTCTCAGCATCTACTGAACATAAATCTTCTATAACTAGTTTGTTTCAAAGAAAATTTAATGCTGAACAAAAGTAATATAAAGTTATTTTGATAGCTCATGCAATTCCTAACACAACGAGAATATTCTATAACATTTTGTTCGTGAAACGTGAATCAAACAGAAAGAGAGAAGTATGGAGGGGCATGATAACGCTTAAAATGTTTTCTATCATGAAAAGAGAGAAAAAATAGGTATCTAAAATTTGACTGTTGTCAACTCGCTGTCTTTTGTTAATATCCCGCTAATTCCCCTATTAAATAAATTTTTGTATATTCGAAAGAAAAAGCTTTGGGTTAACATAAGAAAAGAAATTATGAATAAAAATATTTTCGTCGTTTCAAAATATGCTTTCAATGATATTTTGAAAAAAATTGTAGGAAAAACGACAATGAACTAATGGCTCATTTCTATTTAACCCTTTAAGTGCCAGCCCTTTTTGAAAAAGTGCTCAATTTGAGATTGAAAATTGAACAGTAACTTCCATTTTCAAATTGCATTAAAAGTTGCTGTGCTTGTTCAAATCGATCGTACTTGGAACCATTCGACAGGGAATTTAATCCTCTTTCATATGGGCCTAAATCATCGACCTTTATTTTGAAGTGGTCAAAACTTACGGCTCCCAGAAGCAGACACGGTATTTTTGATCCCAGATGTCCACTATAGTGAACAACGGCACTTAAAGGGTTAAAATGATTTTTATTAATTTGTTTTTAACGATGCATTAATAATCGTCTAGAGAAGCTTTTTTAATCACCATGAATTAGGTGATATAAAAAATTATAATTAATCACATTAAGTTAATTGTTCGTAAAGAGAATTGTTAAATTACTTTCTTTCATCCGTGACGAACTTGAAAAAAATTGTTAGTTTGACCCAGGCGGTGCACAACGTTAAAACAACGTTTTGGAAGTCCTGTTTACATGTACAAGTTGTGGAAGTCCTGTTTATAAGCAAGCATCGTTATTTAAAAAAAAGTTGAAATGTAGACGGACCTTTACGCCCAAGAGTTTTAAGTTTTCTCAATATTGAGAGTAATAAAACACGGTCATTACTAATCGATCCAAGTATATTGAAACATTCAACTTCGAAATACAATTTTTAAAGTAAAAATGGAATGCTAAAAATCACAAGCTGCAGATACCCATCAGATTGTTAAGAGCAGAAAGAGATCATGTAAAAGTTCTGATTTCACTTATTTGTTTGTCTGATCTACTTCAAATCAACATCTAATTTAATCGAAATCGGAAATTAACACAAACACGAGTATTGAGGAAATCACACCGTCATTTGAAACTCTCATCCGTCTCTGATAGTGTCTCTGCTCGTTCGTGTTTAATAGATCTTACAAAATCTTAAAAGAAAACTCTTCTTCTTACTAACAGTAGCACAGCACAAAGAAACAGAATACAACAAAACACAGGAAATACATAAATGTAAATCGATGCATTATAAAGAAAAGCAGCAAACAAATATCCTACCCCTGTGAATAACCGAGAACTTGAATTTCGAAACCCTTCAGCAAAACTTGCTGAATGATCAGGAACCAAATAGAATGACAAACAACGTCCTGAGGTTTCTGATGAGATTCCTAAGAAAAACTTACAAAAGATAACCACACCGATGAGCAAATACTGAGATACTTTGGATTCAAACATGCCTGGTATCAACGCAGGGAGAATCAAAACAAGCAGTATAATCCAAAATATAATAAAACTGAGTATGAAAGTCATGTAGGTGATGGCAATTGATTTGAACACTTTTCCTCTGCTCAACAGAAACAGTGCAAGATAAAGTACCATGCTTAGGGTGACAACCAAACTCAATTTTGCCATGCTCCATTTGAATGTGTAAATAGCAGTTGTCATTGCACTCAATTCAACTGTCACAGAAATATAATTAGAGAAAGAGCTGGTAAACACTATCAGCATAAAATCGGCGTACAAGAAAAGGTCTTTCAGTGATAACATGTTGGACGATGACGATGATATTGTTTTAGTAGTTGCACCGACACCATCGTCGTAATTGTCTACTTGCTTGAATATCTCATAACCAGGATGCAAACTCAAATCAACCAAACAAACATAACCGACAATCGCGAGGAGAGTAAATGCGACTGCGTTGAAAAATCCTGAAAAGAAAATAGTAAATCATAACAAAGACTTTAGATAACTGAGATTTTAGAAGTCGAATTTTCTAAACGTATATACTTACAGAGGCGGATCTAGAACGTAGCAAACATGCGTAGGAGAGCAAAAATACAGTGATGACAGTTCGAAATAGTACAAGATTATTTTATTTTCACTCTCCTTCGCATGTATTTGCTACATTCTAGATCCGCATCTGACTTATACTCTTATATGTTTCTTCAAAATCCTCTCCCTAATTTTGACGACTGACCGCTAATAAGGCAATTTCAAAAACACATTTGAGTTTTTTTAAACAAATACACAAATAATCTCAACCTTTGAATATTCTTATCACATGTTTTATCCACCATTTAGCCTGTGTTTCTTGGATGCATAAAAGCTTCTATTTACTTTTCCTAAGTAGAATTATGAAAATCACACATGTTAAACACTAATGCAGATACGCGACATACCAATAGAACCCGTCGTTATATATATACAAAGCGTCGTTATATATATATACAAGCGGATTCTATTTTTTTTGCATAAACTTAAATTTACAAAAAGAGCGAGAATTACTAACCACAAGCATTATTTTGATTAATATAGATACTTCCAATATAAAAATTGACACCACTGAAAAGTACTGGAGTACATGGGCCAAACATTATTCCCAATGAGAGCATTATTTGGTAGTTGGTCAAAACCTTTGGTAGTGTTGTCTTGTTATAACATCTTCTGAACTCTCCTTTAAAAGAAAAGCATATACATTACTTTTTAAGGTTCTTTTTGCTGAGTAGTTTATCAATATTCTAATAGGCCACATTTAATAGCTATCCTGAAACTGCCAAAATTCGTATTACGATGTCCGATGTGACTTTATAGGTTGATCTAGAACGACAACAACATCTGTGAAGGGTATGATCACTGTCTTTTTGCTCTCTTATCCGCGAGTTCGATGATCTCTAGATCAAAATACATATTATTGGAAACTACAGTGCGACATCTATGAAAATAAAAGATACACACTGTATCACTAGTAAACAGATTTACTTCACTGCATTAATTTGTCACATCGTGAGTCCCCATAATTTAAGGTGTCATTACATGGAAATTACAGGTTTCTCTTATTCAATTCGAATAATATAACTGTTCAAATTATGAGCATACCTGTCACAATAGGGTAGCATCCATCAGCTAATCCACAAATCATTCTTCCGAATACCGGAATCCATGCTGCATAAGAGATTGTGTAAACAAAATTTCCTATCATCTTTCCCAACATCGTCAAAATGAAGAGGTGCCTTAGCTTTCTTGTTTGATCCATAATTTTACCAAAAATCGGGTTCGCAAAGATGGCACTAAGGTATAAAAATCCCATCGACATTCCATATAATATCTTCGGATTGCTTGGACGGATATTTTCGGAGAAATAGTAGAGTCCAGACACACTGACTGATGTGTATTCAATACCGAACATGAATGCTTGAACGTAGCCGATGTAAGTCATTATTTGTCGACGGCGCTTCCATTCTTTATAAACTTCCACATCAAAAGGTAGTTCATTTTGTACCAGAGCTTCTGTTTCATCCATTACACTTTTTTTAATTTATTAACAAACACAGTTTTATAAAGTTAACACTTTATAAAAAAGTTTACAGCATTTGATGGCAATTGAATAATGACATTGTTGTAACCTTTAGAAATGAAAATTTTAAATTTTGAGAAACTTGCAGCTTGTTTGTTCATTTGTAACGAACGATCAGTACATCAATTAAATAAGGGATTAATTAAAAGATGTGATTTTATAACGTTCAGAAGCCAATGCAAACACTAAAGATTAGTCAGAAGCGAATGAATTGTTAACGAGAGTTTCGAGAACAATTAACATTCTAAATATATGATAAAAGTACAGGCATTTAAAGATTGGGTAAAGTTTATTTTGTATAGTTATAAATAGTGACATTACTTACATTCCATTGCTAAAAATGATTTATTATTATATATTAAATTATTTCTTATCCCTGTACTAACCAGCACCATAGAAAAAATTCCAAAAATTGGATTATAATGTTTTTTAGATATAATTTATGGTCAAAATCAAGTTTCAAAAAAAAAAATTTAAAAAAATATATTTTTGGGTAAATTTGGGCATGACTCCATATGGAGTCATTGGTTAGTAACGA
>JAUEKX010089656.1:0-12627 GCA_031834005.1 Dendronotus venustus
AATAACAGAATATAATACTTGTGAATATAACTGCACTAATAGTTACCTTACCGATAATAGGTGCCCCTACCTTATATAGTTTCAAACATAATCAAACTCATCTCATAAAAAACAAAACTTATTTTAAAATGTATATATATACAAACTACCGGACTTAATATTGTCTATATATATATATATAACTAATGAGTAAAAAATGCATCCTAAATTTTTTTAGGCAATGTTGAGGTTTGTCAAATTTTGAATCTTTATCTTACTTTGAACCACATATACTAATCATATATAGAACTGTGTTTACAAATTGTTCAAACAAAGGTAAGGGTTTAAAATCCACGATAGTTACATTACATAGGTTACATAGGTGTATGTTCAACTCAAATGGAAAAAAACTATTGCAGTGTTTTATTGATTTATTGGGCTCCAGCCATTTGGTACAATTTTATTAAGGTTTTTGGGGTAGAGTGTAGAGGGTAAATGATTTACAAATTTATATGCATTAGTAATTCTGGGATATATGGCAACATTTAATTTAACAACACTATATGCATATTATAGGAAGTAATCAAGTGGTCATTATCATACAGACTCAGGTTTTCGGTATTACTTTTACTGTCTTCAATGATCAAACCGGAAGAATACTATCTATTTCCCCTTTTTTTAGTTGGCACCTTTATTCATTTGTACTGGGATTGGTATGTCAATGGCTGGATTATATGTGCTGAGGCTAGCAACAAAAGGACCCGAAGTCACGTAAGGAAATCAATTTTGTGTATATACTCTATAATGCATCCAGAAAAAGTTGCTTTATATATACTAGACCTTTTATTGCATATTTTAAATTCCTTGTTATGTTTTCTCAGGAAATAATTAATCTTTATAAAGTGCCTACAAATTAACAAATTTCTTACTCAAATGTTATGCTTTAACGAGAACTTTTCGTAGAATTTTTTTTTCAGTTAATCGCCTAAATTTTCCCTTTTTCCTCTCTTTTTGAAACCTGTTGAAAAAGTTTTAAAATATTGTTAAAAAATTGTAAAAATGCGTAGTCAGAGATTTTCCCACATGAAAAATGGACATAAATTTTCGAAGCAATTTTAGTAAAAACCGCGAAATTCGTGAGATTTAGTAATATATATAATGATATAATGAATTTATTTGAAAGAGCTAAGTATAGATAAATTATAAAGCAGAGAAGTGTTTTTTTTATCAGAAAATATATATATATGCCTATACATGTTTTTTTTTTAATAAGAAAATCAGTTTTTGACTTAATTTTCTTAAGAAAATGCCTAAAATTAGGCTGAGATTTTCATAATTTTTTCTTAACTTTAGCCTTCACCTCATACTCACATTTAATGAAATTCTTTATTTTAGCTATTATTCAGACAATTTTGATATCGCTACATAATTTTTTTCTTAGGTGGTCACGTGTAAGAAACCCTGAACCATGGCAAGTAATTGGCCCCAATCACCGTGTGAAGGTAAGCTACATTATCGTATTATTTATCAATATCATTATATTCCTTACCCTTCCAAAAGGTTTGAAAAGTAGTATGCACTCTAATTTTCGTCAATTTTTATTGTCTTCTTTTTTTTTCTTTTCTTTTTTTTTGGCTGTTAAAGCCCTGTTAGACGATAACATATTCATCTAACATATCCAAAAATAGTAACAAATTAAATATGTTAAATAAAATAAATTGATTTGATTTTGTTCAGAGGCAGTAAGGGACTTAAGGGCTCCAAACACGTGCGCATGTTTTTTACGCAAAGAAATGAATGAGCCACGCCAGATGGTTTACCATTCTGTTACTAATTATGTTATCATCTATCAAACTCGTAATATATTCAGCTAACATATTTGTTTGTTACTTATTTTCGGATATTTTAGTTGAATATGTTATCGTATAAGAGGGCTTTTAGCTGTTGTCAATGAAATGATAAAAACATAACTGAAGAAAATCTGTTTAAATCTTAATGTTAAAAATACGGCGTTGAAACGATATCATAGTAGCAATTTTTTGACGTCATTTTTGACTGGGTTCATAATGATTTGTTGTTTTTCAGCAAAAGAGAACAAAGATTTTATTTGTGATCATTATCTTTTGTTTAGTTCTACAGTCCTCACGATTACAGCAAGCTTGATCGACCAGCCCCCAAGGAAGCTTACGATGCACTCAAAGAGTGAATATATATTATTTGTTCCTTTTTAACACTTGTTTTTATACCCTTCCTTGCAAACCCTAATTTTGGTTGTGAATAAATAAACTTGAAAATGTATACTTTAAATTATATTTACAATTTCCCTGTTTTTTTTGTTATCCAATGAAAGAAACTTATCCAATACCTCTCAATTGTAATGAAAAACATTTCAACTGGGACATGCTGCCAACTTATTTTTTGACCGGGCTTTAGGGGTACTTTATTTCGTTAATCGATCAGATGTTTTCGTATAGTATGTAGGGTCGAGATAGCCAAGCAAGCCTTTTACTTTCTGCGCTTCTTTCAAGTGCCAAGCAAAGAGCAAAATCTGGTTAGAAAATATGCTAACATTTTTTTATGAAAATATTTGCCATAAAAGATTTTTATAATTTCAATAGAAAAGATTAAACGACATTCCGTATAGAAATAAATGATCAATCAGCAAGAAATTATTTAAGCATAAATCATAAATCTTTTGAGACATTTGTTGATACACGTGACACTCGTGCTTCACAATCAAAAGAAGCGCAACAAGTGAAGGCCTGATCGTCTGGTCCCTAAGGATCAAAGAAGTGATTTTATGTATGATCTCGGTGTCAAATTCGCCAAACGGAGGACATCCTTAAGACAAAATAATCAAATGAAAATAATATTCAGGTAATCCTACTGGTTGTGTTTACATTAATGTATTGCAAATACAAATTAATTAAAGGTTACACCTTTTTTTCTCCTCAATCCCTATATAAGATATAAATGAAATAAAATAAGATACAATTTATTTTCTCGTTTAGCAAATTTCACGACTTGAAAATTTTGTAAATATTTTGCAGAATTTCTTTTCGCAATTTCGAATTTTTACATAAATTTTGCAGAATTTATTTTTGCGAATTGCATTCTTTCAAAATATTTCGCGAAAAAATCTTGTATTAAGGTAAAATAAATTTAAAATAATTGATGGTAATACACCCTTTTTTTCTCCTCAGTCCCTAAAGTTTGTAAAACAAGATTTGAATAAAATAAAATAAGTATAAACAAAAATAGAACTAACTAATATTAAAGCCCGCAAAAATTAAAGCCCGCTAGTAGTTTCTTATGATAGAAAAAAAATGTGTATACTCTTATTCTGTGACTGTTGAACACGTAACCTATTCAACTTTCAGCACGCTCTTCGCTAAAGAATTATGACAATACAGTGTATCCAGAAAACAATTTTCTTGTTATCAATTTTAGCTGCTCGATATTGTGTATAATTAGTTAGATTTATGTTAGAGGAAGGGTTAAAGTTTTGAGCAGAAACTTTTTTCTGTTTCTGGTCACCCTGAGAGCATTATTGGCGATCAATATGCGGAATAAAGCTCTTGTATGAATTCAAATTCTCTATGAAGCAAGGTTCCTTAAATAAATTTTATGAAGTTTTTCGGATTTCGATTGGATTATGGGATTTATCACGCTCTACATCAACAAAAAACTGCATGCAACTCGAATTATACTTTAGGTGTATAAGATTTTGTTTCTGAGAAACTTCCATCCATTTTAATTTATTATCCGGAATATAACTTTACATGGCATATTAGAATGTGTTTCGCGTTATGTGTAAAAGCTAGTCGAAGCAAAAAAAAATTAAATTTAAATTTTAGAACAAAATAAAATAAACCAGATCGAGGCGAGATTTTTTAAGTTTCAAATTTTTTTTATTAATATTCAAGAAAGTTTTGTACACCTAAAGTATATTCGGTTCACCGATGTTTTTTGTTTGTAAACTTATACATTATTAGTTGCATCTGGAGCTGTGCTGCCACAACATTTTTGCCCAATTAATTTCTTCAAACGATCTACCCAGTAGAAAATGAAATGAATAACACCAGACACAAAAATCATAGCCACAAACAAAATTGTAGATTTTGTCGGATCCTGTTGCCAGTCCACTGCACGATAGATGACGTCATCAGCTGCAAAAGAATAGGTCGCACTGAAAATCGTGTACAACGTTAGGAAAGCCATCGGATACACAAAATGTAAAACGCGGACCGGAATCTTATGAAACGAGAAATCAATAAGGATGAGAAAAAAGTTGATGCCGTGTCTGTCAACAGTGAAAAATGTTACATTACTATATGGTCCGTATATTACAGTCCAGTATACAACCACTACACTAAAGCAAACTGGTAGTGTAATGTTGAACATGAACCAAACGAATTTATCGGCTCCAGTTAACTGGTCGTCGTTACCCGGAGCAGATTCATCAATGATATTACTAGTAGAAGAATAATTCTTATTTATAGAAGCCATTGACATGCTTTCATTCTGCTGTTCTTTAATACTTTCCTCCTTTTTGAATACAAAGATACCATTTTGTATTGTTATGGCAACAAAGTAAATAACACACGCCACATAGTTCCATGATGTGAAAAATACGAACCAACGTGCAGTTTCTTCTGTCTCAGCCTGTATTGTGAAGTCAGTGATCATCATGGTTACCATGTAAATTGAGATTATAAGACGGATGATGAACAACGCTAATGATGGAATGGCCTGTTGAAAAAATTGATATAATAATTACAATTTTATTGTAAACCTGTGAAAAGTAACATTTTGGTTATCGCTGCTTGCTTTGTCTGTATGTCTGTAACATATACAGCACAACTGCTATCAATGTCACTGAATCAATTTCATCTTTAAATTTGGGCGAATTGTTCACCAATTTGTTCATGCCAAGTGTGTTTTTCCCCGACAATTTTAGAAAATCTTTTTCTTTCTTGACAATAATTTATAACACTTCGCAAAATCATTCTATGAAAGAATGTTGGTAGTGTTTTTAGAATTACAAATCGTAAAACATGTACACACATCCAGATGCTTATTAGATATGGAATTTTATATCAATTCAATAATATTAATGAAATCAATCAAATCAATCAAAACTTACCAATGGCACGTAGAAGTCATTTCTTTGTTCATAGTCGAATCGAAAATTAGAACATTTGAATTGTTCTTTAAAACCCATTTTTCTTTGTATTGGAAATAGTATGTTGTGTTAATGTTTCGTTAATAATTATCTCCTATCAGTGCTCGTACCGTATTTGGCGTTGATCTAAACAATAGTAATTAAGTTCTTAATTATGTTTTATAATTATGGTACAAAATGACGCTATTTTTCCTGATTAAAACCTACTAATACCAGAAACTTCCACTAAAATGTATTCGTTATTGTTTTAATTGTACTAAGATAAATTTTTGTTTAAATTTGCAGAAGTAGGATTTTGAGTGTTTGGCAACATCTGGGAAGGAGAGTGAAATTACAATCTTTTAGCGTGTCTAAATAAATAATTGCCTTTTCGCTCTTTTACAAACATGTTTTCTGATCCTCTAGTTCCGCTTCTGATTTATACTTACCTTAACCCTTTCAGTGCCGGCCCTTTTTGAAAAATTGCCATTTTTGAGATTGAAAATTGAGCAGTAAGTTCCATTTTCAAATTGCACTAAAAGTTGCTGTGGTTGTCCAAATTGATCGTACTTAGAACCATTCGATAGGGAATTTAATTCTCTTTCATATGGGCCTCAATCATCGACCTTCAATTTGACGTCGTCAAAAAGTTACGGCTCCTGGAAGCAGAAGAGGTATTTTTGACCCCAGATGACGGCTATAGCCGACATTGGCACTCAAACGGTTAATCTCTCTAATTAGCGTCCCTCTTCAATGAGTGCGCCTCTCTAAAAAGCGCCCTCTTAGCGTCCGAAGAAATTTATAAGCGCCTGGACGCTTAATTGATAGAATATGGTATTTGATACTACTATTTCTCCTCTTTGTTTTACTAATACACTTTCATATTTTTGTAAGAAGAACTTTTATAAATAGTGAAGATGAAATTCGAACCAAGTGCACACAATGTTAGTACACTACAAAAGGGAAAACAACAATTCAATACTGAATAAAAATTTCCTAGTTCTTATAATGAAAAGTGCGATGTCACAGAAATAGTTTTCAGCATTCTTACTTTTCTTTGAAAGGGGAAAAAACATGTATACATCAATTTCTTAATGCAGAAGATCATCAGATGCGTATCTAGAAGGTCGGTAACATTTGCGAAGGAGAGTGAAAGACATCTTAAAGTGTTCCTCGCAAAATAATTGTCTTTTCGTTCTCCCACACCTATATTTGCCGACCCTTTAGATCCACTTTTGTATAACAGAAGTGTAGCTTCATATATACTGTAATTTCAGAGGCGGATCTAGAATGTAGCAAACACATGCGTAGGAGAGCAAAATACAGTGATGACAATGAGAAATAGTACAAGATGATTTTATTTTCACTCTCCTTCGCATGTATTTGCTACATTCTAGATCCGCCTCTGAATTTGTATATTAAAAGCTAATACTTTCCATACTAATAATGATTTTTCTTTAGAGAACAAAGGAGTGGTTTAGAGAAATTGCCTGTGATAAAAAAAAATCTAAGGTTTCAATATTAGCTTCTCTGATGTAATAGCTTTTTATATTAAAAACTAATACAATCTCTGTTGCATACAACATCCATCATGAGTGAAAAATTATGATAATATCACTGCAGCTAACCAGCCACGTTATGGTTTTAAATTGTAAACAATCAAAGCATGCTTTTTATAGGTGCCATGGACTCTGCACACAAGGTAAATCAACAATATAGAAGTGATTAGAAGGTAACGAGGTAACAAGAGCTTGATCACTTAAAGAAAAAACTACTAGTTTATAATGGTAAAACTAACAAAAAATCCTCCATGTCTCCTTACATCTACATAAATAAATGGGGTATTGTAGTATCATCCAAAAACTTCTTTAAGTTCAGAAACTTTTCGCTGGAGGTGTTTTTCGGCCCTTTTCGCGAAAGATTTTCTGCAAAAAAATTGAAAACATCGAGTTTTAATTTCATCGAGTTTTAATTTCGTCGAGTTTTAATTTCATCGAGTTTTTTTTTCAAAAATGTTTTTATAACTTTCTTTATAAATGTTTTAAAATGAAATTTTGAATAGTTTTTAGTTCACATTCTTTCTTTCTGTTTGGAGTATAAATACAAGATAGTATACATTAGTGTCATGAAAGAGAACAAGGTATGTCAACCGCGAAATATTTTTCCCGCGAACGGTGGAAATTTCGCGGTTAGATTGATCCGCTAAACTTTCTTCCAGTGTTCACCAAGGGCAGAAGAAGCATACGAGTTTGTTTTTTTTGTTAAATATTTATTCTTTTTTTTCAGGAACAACATTTTTATTTGGATTTATGGAACAGATACTAATTTTTCAGGAAACATAAAAAAAAAATTGATAAAAAAAACAACATAAATATCTAGGAGATGCGATTTTCCGGCAAGAAAACATAATAATATCCAGGGATATCAATATTTTTGAAATTTATTATAATCTTTCTCAAATAGCACATCACGTAAGGCTATTTTTGAAAAATATCTGTTCTTCTTTTCCAGTAACAATCTTTTGATTCCTATAGAATATAATAAACTACTTCCAGTGCAATCGAGATTAGTCATAATAATGGATCTAAATTTCCAGGATGAAAAATTCATTTCAAGTATTCCTAATATTTATCCAAGATCACATCGAATTTTTCAGGAGAAAAACTAAAAAAAACTAAAACTTTGCACAATCTCACAAGATACAGATTTAATTTTCCAGAAGGGCTTGTTTAAACTTTTACAAGAAGCCTGGTGATCATATGAACAGATAATTTTAGAAATTCATCTTGTCGGATGATTTTGCAAGGGCTCGTAAATGGTAAAGCCGATAACAACTTCTGATGGTTAAACATGCTAATTATATTTTTAAAAATTTTTTTCGTTTATTTATTTTCTCTTCATATAACAATTTTATAGGCTGAAGGTTAAAATTGGTTATTTTCCAAAGAAATAGTTTATTGAATATCTAATACCTAATACCAAATTAACGTTATCACTACCTGTTAAAATGGGATATATTTTAATTGTTTATCATTTAATTTTGGTGACAGTTGAAATGAATCCTTTGAATATGGAGACTATACTGACTGCCCATACACACATTTAAGTATTTCCCCTGCTTAATTTCTTTGTTTAATATTGGTCTCGAATACAATTTTGTCATGTGCGTAAAAAACATACACGCAGAAAAATTTCTCTTAATCCTCAAGAAAGATCATATTTAAGTTTTAATCTAGCATAGCAGTTAACCTATTTTAACTCAGATAAAATTTTATAACTTGGTCTTATTTTATTTGTTTGTACTTAAACTAAAAAATCTATTGTTTTTTGTTTGTAAACTTATACATTCTTAGTTGCATCTGGAACTGTGCTGCCACAACATTTTTTCCCGATTAATTTCTTCAAACGATCTATCCAGTAGAAAATAAAATGAATAACCCCAGAAGCAAAAATCATGGCCAAAAATAAAATTGTAGATTTTGTCGGATCCTGTTGCCAGTCCACTGCACTATAGATGACGTCATCAGCTGCAAAGGAATAGCTCGCACTGAAAATCATGTACAACGTCAGGAAAGTCATCGGATACACAAAATGTAAAACGCGGACTGGAATTTTTTGAAGCGAGAAATCGACAAGAAGGAGGAACAAGTTGATGCCGTGTCGGTCGACAGTGAAAAACGATACTTCACTATCTGGTCCGAATAATATAGCCCAGTATGCAACCACTACACAAAAGCAAACTGATAGTGTAGTGTTGAACATGAACCAAACGAATTTATCAGTTCCGGTTAACTGGTTATCATTACCAGTAGTAGATTCATTAATGAAATTTTCAGTAGAATAGTTCTTATTTAAAGAAGCCATTGGCATGCTTTCGTTCTTCTGTTCTTTAATGCTTTCCTCCTTTTTGAATACAAAGACACCATTTTGTATTGTTATGACAACAAAGTAAACAACACCAGCCAAGTAGTTCCATGATGTGAAAAAGACGAACCAACGTGCGTCTTGTTTTTCCTCAGCCCGTATTATGAAGTCAGTGATCATCATAACCACCATGTAAATTGAGATTATAAGGCGGATGATAAACAACGCCAATGGTGGAATGCACTATTGAAAGAAGTTAATAAAATAATCATAACTCATAGTGTAAACCCATAACCGAGTGTAATAACAACTATTTTAAGTTTAGTGAAAATGGTTATCGATCTTCTGCTGACAGATTTGCTCAAAGTTCGCAATAATTTTGTGCTGATCAATTTTTGAGCTTTTTGCGAAACTATATCCATTTTTATTTGTTTGTTCGCAATGCTAAAAGTCTGCCAGCAAAATAATCCGAATGAAAGATTTTCTCATCATTATTTTAATGAGCCAAAAATTTCTTTATTTGTACTATTTATCGCACAACAAATTAAAAAAGTAAATGTGTCCAAATATTTTTTTTTCTTACATTTTCTATCGTTTATATCCTTTAGCGAATATAAGAAATATGCAACTAGTTTAACTTTTTATTCCCATATTTTGAGACCATATTTTTCTATTAAAATAAAGAAATTCGGAAAAATTTAATGACAAAATACTTTATATTGTATTAAACCAATAATATGTTCAAAACAAAATAAAATCTTACCAAAGGCACGTAGAAGTCATTCCTTTCTTCATAATCAAACCGAAACTTAGAACATTTGAATTGTTCTTTAAAACCCATTTTTCTTTGTATTTGAAAAACTATGTTGTGTTAATATCTAGTTACTAATTATCTCATGCCAGTTATTAATTTCTTTAGTGTTGATCTAAACAATAGTAATTAAATTCTTAATTATGTTTTTCTTCACAATAAAAAAAACTGTTCAGTTCTGTAATGTTCAAAGTTCATGAAATAAGACCAAACAAAATACTGTTGCAACCAAAAAGAGCCTATTTTTTAGCAGTATTTTTTCCTGAACCTATCCTGTAATGTCCGGCCTAAAAGAAACCTTCAACTCATATGTTTGTAATTAAGTAACTTGTTTAATAAAAACAACATTTCACATTGTGAATAATCTAATAATTCAGACAGTAAACTACATATATATGTATATTTTTTATAGTGGTTTAAAGAAATAGCTTATTATACAAGAACTTTGCTAAACTGCTGTATAAAATAGTTCTAATAATAAAATCAAACATCAATTTATATTTTATCACCATCTAAAGCGTGCTCTTAAAAATAAACACAAATATCCAATCAAAGGAAGAAACTTAAGTAATATTTAAATTTAACTTGATTACATTAACTTTTTAGAACTTATACAAAATATTTGGAGCAGTTACCAAGCCAATAAATACTACCAAATTAAAGTTCTTATAAAGAAATCTCTTATAAAGAATGTGTAAAATCTTACAAAATATCAAATGAAACGTTAAAAGTAAAGGAATATTTCTCACATTTCTTTCTCACGCAAATTTAGAAATGCTTCCAACAAAAAAAACTTTATTTAAAGGGAAAAAAGAAGAAAATTAAATATAAAAAATTAATTTGTAAATCATCATAAAAATGATAATATAAATTAGTATTCAATAATATCAATATTAATAACATATCAATCAATGAAAGTTGTAAATAAAACATTTAAATATGAAAACAGGAGAAACTGCTATAGCGACGTAATTGTCTACACAGGAAAACAACAACATCATGTGATCGCAAGATTGAGAGTTAAAATTGGCGAAAAGATTAAATTAGGAATACATATTCAACTTCTCCAATTGTTCATTCCTTCCTTTTTAACAACGATAAAAACATTAGAAACGGTTATTTGTAAACAATACTGAAAAATTATCTAAAAAATTATTCAAAACCTCATGTTTTTTAGAATTAAACAATAACAAAACGTTTTTCAAACATGATAACAGGTTTTGAAATCTTGATTTCTTGATGAGCCGAGATAAATTGAGATTGACATCTTTTTATGTCCTATTCTACGCTCTCTTGTACGTTTGTACTTTGTAATGCAACACAGTTTGTAAGGCAGTATTCAAAACAAAATTGATCCAATTTCATTTTCTCAATTAATATTAAAGTTTTTGCTTCTGAAACTTTCACTTGTGCTCACTCTACTGCACTTTTTTTTTATTTCTTTTACTTTTTAAACAATTAATTAACATATACTTTATACTAAAGGTTTTGCAAATGATAAAGCTCGTTAAAATTTTAAGAAATATAAACTATATATCAATTACAATTTTCAAGACATTAATAATTTGAAATTTCTATGTTACAAAAGTAATTACTAATACAATTGACAAAGGAACAATTATAAAAAAAAATGAGTAAAGAAAATTGTTTTATTGTTCTAGAAGCACGCAAACAAAATATCAATCGAAACTGAAAGAAGCCTTGTACATACTATAGAATAAGACATTTGTATATCGAAACATGTTTCTTTTTGAAAAAATCGTTATATTTCTTAAAATTCTATATACTATAATTCCAAAAGCTGCGTTTTTCATTTCTCCCTGAAATGAAACTTGCTTTTTTTTATAAGTGCATTGCCCTTAATTATTAGAAAATAGTTTCATTTCAGTGCGAAAGACTCGTATCGGTGCTTAAGAGTTATGACTTTACATATATATATTTCATTTGAATTCATTTTCTGTAAAGAGCTTTTTAATTTGTCATGTTTGTTACTCAGACCATTGGATTATTTCTCTCCATACTGTCCTTCATCAATCTTATTCGCATGGATTACATTCGCTACATGTCGCTAGCAAGTTGTTGTATGCTGTTTCCACTCTCCTTCTTTCCAGTCTAGGAGCCCAGATCAGTTCAAAAATCTCTTCCTATTTCTTCTTTACTCTAGTGGCAATGCCAAGCGAACCTCATGCGAGATTCTGATTTTTCGTAAAGCTGTCTTGTAGGATGTTCCTTCCAAGAAATATTAATCACACCCCTCAACATCCTGGCATAACTGCCATCCAAGCGTCCGAACTTGTATGTAAACTTTTAATACTCAAAACAGTGTTTTTCTAAAAACTTCTGTAAGTTCGAATCGTTAATTTCTGTTATTTATTACTTTTTATATTTAATTAGTAATTGCTTATTACGTTTGTAACTCCACTGTACCACACTGTAGAATGAATTTTACATCAATTTATATTGTATACTAATCTCCCTTCAACGTCCACCATAAATAAAACAAAGCAAGAAAATATTGTAATATGCCAAATGATATATTTCTGTAGTGAAACTTAGCTCCATTGTCATGTTAAACAATCAAAGCATGATAACTAGGCTAGGTATTAAGATCATGCTGTTTGAATGTCAACCTGGAGAACTTTTTTTCAATTAGAAATGGTTTTTGTTATCTTTACTTTGAAGTGGTTATTATTTTTTGGTGTTTTTTATTAACAACATTAAATTCTATGAAGATTATCTTGGTTTCTTGAGAGAAATAAGAAAATAACTATGAATAGCTATGTATAATACACCTACAGCTGGTAAATAC